>SKCR01032243.1:0-106480 GCA_019454045.1 Zanthoxylum bungeanum | reverse complement strand
CACGGTCCAATCGTGATGTTTTAATACTCTTGCCGGTCCGTTTTATACTTCTTGTCGAAACTATTTGAATTACTCAAAAGTTCCTGACTTGTGTTTCACAAGAAACATAAAACCATAACGCGATGCCACATCCGTAAAGGTTGCGAAGTATTCATATCCACCTCTAGCCTAGTTAGACATGGGCCCACTTACGTCACTATGAACGAGGGCTAACAGATCGGTGGCATTACACTTTTACCAAGTAAAAGGTATTTTAGGCACTTTCCAATAAACTAGATTCGTAGACATCATTTGAATTAGAATCAAATCCGTCCTAGTACCCACTCTTTGAAAGTGTGGATATACGAGTATTGTTAAATGTGTCCTAGACAATGTCACAAATAAGTCTCATCTGATTAATTCAGTTTGAGCTATTTGTTTGTCATGTTATATGTTTGAGATTTGTTTATTTTCAAAATATAATACGGTTATTCACATCCAATGTATTTATCTCAGTATCATCTTTATAAACAAAACATTTAGTGTTCTAGAATATAAAGGTATACCCGCAACGAGTTATACTAGATATAGAGATAATGTTTCTAGTCAAACTAGGTACATTATAACAGTTTCCTAATTTAAGTACATGCCCAAAGGGTAGTTCCTAAAATTAGGTTTCTACGGTTAAAACAGCGACTCACGTCCCGTTTTCGACTCGCAGGTCGATCTCAACTGAAGTCAGTCTCCTGCTAATCAACAGATTCTGCACACCAGTACATATTTATGTACCACATCTAGTATCAAAAATCTAATTTTGAAACTAATAGTGAACATGTTTATGACAAACATACTTGAAGCCGGAGCCTTGCCCCGCCTTCACATCCTTCATGTCTGCCTTGTCCATACGGCAGTCACGCTTCAGTGACCTCGTTTGCCACATTTTAGGTAGACTTCTTGGTATATGTCATTTGTCTTCCTAGAAGACTGTGATTATTTTACCTTTGCCCCCTTTTAGAAGCTCTGGCTTTGCCTCCTAGAGCATAGCCATCAACTCTCTGAGAGTTTTCTCTTGGTTCATTATGAACCTGCCACAGCTTTCGGGTAGAGACTATAAGATCAAATCTTTGGTAGTCTCGGCCACGTAGGTAATGCCCAGCTAACCTAGCTGATCGATGTCAGTAATCATATGTGACACCTAGTGCTCGACAGATGTACCCTCTGACATACGCGAGCGAAAGAGCTTCTTTTGCAATTCATACTTCTAAGAATTAAGGTTAGATCTATGAAGATCTTTAATTTCATCATCATGGTACAAGGATCTAATCCTTAATTCTGAAGACGGAATTAAAGAGTCCTTGCGGCAAGCATAACGGATTGAGCACTAAAGTTTTCATCACCATGAGTTTTCCAAAACTCATGCTCTACTATTTGCTCAACTCCGGGCTTAGGCCCGAGAGGTTATTCTATCAAATAAAGTAACTTCTCGGCTCCTAGGACTATCCTGAGGTTCTATTCCCAATCTGAAAATTGGAGCCGTTTAAAGACATTTATCACCCAGGATTATGTTTTAAACACTAATCTTTCAATTATCTTGATTCCAATAGTCCAACTATCCAATCAACTATTTCAGGTACAATCGAATATAATGATTACTATAGTCTAACTATATAATCAACTACTATTTGATTGGTTAAATTCAAATATATTAATTACTATAATCCAATTATATAATCAACTATAAATGAAGTAGTTTGAATACAGTCCAACTGTTAAATTAAAACAACAATTAAATATTTGTCCAACTAATATATTTATTAATAAATAATGACGAAAAATGAAATGAGCGCGTATTGGCAAGTATCTAAACGAAATTGCAAATTTAATACATGTCTCCCACTATTTTTCAGCGAGCCTGTAACCCTCTGTGGAGTACTCGGGAAACCTAGTTTCCTAGTGGGCTAGGATCCCGTTAAATAACACGCAACCTTGACTTTGGCCAACAAGCTGTATGATATTTAACTAGGTAGATCTCTAAGATCAATTGGATCTCATCCAATTCCTAGATCCAGTAGGTGGACTTCCAAGTCCGAAACATATATCCAATATATGCCAATATATCTAATATATTCCCTTACCTTTTTCATCTGAATCAACTAAGCCTTGGCTTTGGCACAACAAGCTTAATGATTCCAGTTAAGCGGGACCCATTGACTTTGGAAAGCTTCGTAATCGATGTCGATGGACAAGAAATGATCTTGACTTTGGCCAACAAATCACAACTTGGACAAGACATGCGATATGGAACAAAGCCCTCATGATTCAAGCACATCCGCGATGGACAAAGGTCTTGACTTTGGCCAACAAACTAGTGCCAATCTTGGATCTTGAGAGAGAATCACTTAATGGAAGGAAAACGCTTAATATTTGTTGAAGGTTTTTCGCGTAATTGGCAACCAATTAATTATCTTTGATTAGGTCTCATCACACACCCTTAAGCATGCATTCTAAAAGCATAATAAGGCGCGGTAAATAAATTAATAATGATATGCGGATGGATATCTCACAATTTGTTCCTATAACAAATCACTCATTTTCCTCTCCCCGGCTAGCACTATTCTTTCTTCTACCCAATTACATAACACTTCTAAAGAAACCTCATTTACATTGAGGGGAATAGGTGAGAAGAGAATTACAAAGAATCGAGAGATAAAGCTGGACACGCATGTCCAATTTAATAAATTCTAAATTTATTACAACAATTTCCAAAATTGCCCTCACCCATCTAATATCCATCCGATATACATTATTCATACATCACATCCATGTATTCACACAAAGCATGTTATAAATCAATCTAATCCAATTAATTAATCTTTAATTAGTGACCATCCAATGTTCAAACAACGATTTGATTTGCTCGAGTCCAACTCGTTTAAGAATAAGTACTCAAAGTACGAATTCTTGAATTATATCAAACTACAATATTAAATCCAATTTAATTTGTATTCAATACTAATTCTATATTTAATTCCAAATTAAATAATTAATTTTAATGCGCCTTTACGACTTAGATTCTAAATCTAATCTTAATGGGTCTCAAAGCCCAATTAACATCCAATGTCAATTTAATTAAAGTCCAAATGGGCTTTCAATTAATTTCTTAAGGCATGGACTTTGGCAACCAAAGCCCAATAAGGAATCACCCTTTGCCACAAAATAATTTTGGCCCATTGGGCCCAATTAAATTTTTAAAGGCCCATTTATCATATTTGGACTTCATGGAAATGGTTTTAGGCCCAATTGGATCCAACCAATTATCCTAAACCAAACTTGGCCCAACCAAGCCCATTAAGCCCAAATACAACATTTTTAGCCCATTTCCAAATTAAGCCTAATTAATTTAATCACAATATTCCAAATATCATTTATTTAATTAAAGTGTATTAGCCATAATTAATTAGTTAAATTAATATTTCCAAAACAACAATTACACTAATTAATCATGCTTTAATTAATCAACTCATGTCCAACACAAATTGAAGCAAAATCAATCCCAACATGTTTACTGGCTCACGGTAATTAGGGATTTTTATATCCGATTTTGATTTCAATCCAATTAAATCACAAATCAATATATCCAACATTTTAAACACATCCAATGGCTTAAAATCAAAAATCACCATGAGCTACAAGAGTCCCTCACATTCGGCCAAGCCTCTCATTTGGGGAAAATTAATCCAATTAATTTTTCATAAAATTGATCATGTATAACTCTAAGTTAACATATCTAAGCATACTCAAACAAACAATTTGATCAAATCATGCTCAAATCAAAAATACCCAAATTCAAGATTAAGAACCCTAATTTATTTCATGCTTAAATTAGGCTCTGATACCATTGTTGGGTTCTCTAAGAACAACCTAGGATCAATTAAGCATTAAATCATGTGAATACGCAAAGTAAAGTAGCGGAAATTACTCACTTTGATCGGCTAAGGATGTGTAGACAATAAAAATTTTGCCTCATTGAAGTTGCTCCAAGCTCCTCTATTTGATGTATGTTGAGCTTCCAAACTTGATTATTGAATTCCAAACTCATGGGAAGGTTTCCCTATCACCTTTGTATGAATCCTTGGTGTGCTAGCACTTGAAAATTTTGTAACAAATCTTCCTATGTCCCTTGGTGAGTTTCGGCCAAGCCTTAGTCCAAGAGAGGGAGAGTGGCGTGAATGGAGAAGAGAGGAAGAAGGTGAAAAAATGAGTTGACTTGCCTTTGATTTCAAAAATCAAATTAATGATATACCAAAACCAATATTTGGTATATGTCCATCATCTCACCAACTTGGTGTGTTGGACAAGTCACCAACAACCCACCAAAACCCATCAAAAAAGTTATTTAAAGTGACTAGGTGATGTGACTTGTGGGCCCCACTTGATTCAAAATCCGAGTGGGCCCGCAATACATCCCGGGCTCGGGTTCGCTAATTCTGAATTAACGAATTTTCCGTTGCGACGTAATTAAATCAAATTTAATTAAATAATTATGCCTAGCAAAATTACTATTAAAGTCGCTCGCGAATTAATTCTAAATTAATTCGTTCGCCCGAATTAAAAATCAATTTTAATTCTATTATGAAATCTAATTTCATTTAATATATCGAATATATTATTTAATCGATTAATTCCAAATTAATCGTTCTCTCTCTTCTAATTGAATTTTATCCTAGATAAGATCTCGACGTAATTAATCCTAGATTAGTTTTGTTCGAGTCATACGTCATTGGTGAATCTTCGGGAAGCGACCCATGAGATCCATGGATATATGTTGGCAGTAAATCCGGTCATCGGAGTATCTGAATACGTGCGTACCTATTACCACGTTCTTACCGATTTAAAAGACATGGTTGGCTTTTAGCAAAACACCGTGCCTACCCAATTCTCCAGAAATATTCTTTTAAGGAATATATAATCTATGTCAGGCGTAGCATACGTAGTAGTGTGTATTACGATCCAGTATCGAATGTCACATGCTAGGCCTGGGGCTGGAATTGTGTCTCCCCGTACGAAACATATATCGGATCTCTGGTAACAAGTCTCTATAATTGAATAATCATGACCTAGTCATATTATCCCGATGACTGCAGTACTAAAGAGTACTAGTTCTGTATCCTACGTGATCATCATCTCCATATGACTGAAGTGATACTTCCATCTTGACATCAAACCCAATACACTACGATTCTCAATATACCCAAAAGAGGCGTACACAAAACTTGTTAAAACCCCAGACGACCAAAACCAAAGTATTGATTGTCACAAAGTATTAGCGATGCAAGTCTCAGGTTAAGACGAAATACACCTACCTTGATTCGGACTCCCATAGACACATAGTCATACTACCAATGGAATTCCGAGGGGTCTATCCAGAGCGAAGCTGTTCCCATACCAACGGTAATCACAACCTCCTATTACACTTGTATGAGCATCCAATACCAAATATATGAGAGAACTATACTGTTACGCTTCCATAACACGCACAAGTGTAATACTAGTCTATTCCGCATTATCGATGTCCAGTCTCGATAATACTTCGACTAGGGATATTTAATGATTAAACCTTAGTGGATTAATATTGTCTCATATCTTATTAATCCGGAACTAATCATATGGACTTTTATCATTTATATATCCCGGTAATCTAATTACAAATGATAAAAGAGCAATTTCCTTTGTCACATAGTTAATTTATACAACAACATCATGTTCTGTACAAATAGTGATGCATGAGTCATAATTGTCCAACATTGGAGACGTCTTTATCCCGATCATTGCATATGTATTTTTCAGAGCTCATGTGTTTTTCATGTTTATAGTTATAGTTTTTAGTTTAAGTTATTAGCTACAGTTCATGTCTACAATTTATATTTTATAATTCACATTTTAGTTCATGTCATAATTCTCAGTTCATCTTATATTTTTAAAGTCAGGGCTACGATCTGCAATCATGTTATCATGTTTGTAGTTATAATTCATGTTTATAGATTTCGATTCAGATTTTCAGTTTAGTTCATGTTTACAAAATACGTTATGTTCACAGCTGCTTCAAGTTTAGATTCTCATATCATATTTATAGAATTAGTTCCTATTCAAGTTCTCAGTTCATGATTCAATCTTAGTTCATGTTGTAATTTTCAGTCATGTTTACAAGTTCTCGTATATAGTTTTTGATCATGTTCATAGTCTATGTATCACAATAACAACCATGCTTAATAGTTTTCAAATCAAGAGGATTGTTTCAAGTCATGTTTATGGTTCTTAGGTCATGTTAGTAATTATTAGTCTATGTACATGTGTTAATCCATGGTTCCAGTTTACTGACCATGTTTACAAATGTTTCATTTATGTTTATACTTTACGTTTCATGCTCATAGTAACAATACATGATTTACAGTTTAAGTTCTAAGATCTTCGATTCATGATTCTCGATCCATGGTATGTGGAAACCACTTTGTAAGTTATACTTTCAATGATCTAATTGGAATTAGACATCTATGCAATTTTGTAATCGATGTTTTAATTTTTATTTTCAGCGTTCATTCATTAGGTCGTTCATACGAATTACTCCCCCACTTTCAGTTTCTGTATTGCAGGATTTCATGCATGCGGAGGGCAAACTTTGGAGATGATGGATACCAGCTGCAATCATAGGAACAAGATATCATGGGTCTGCATATTTGCATATTTGCATATTTATTATGACAGGCTAAGAGGTTGAATGAAGTGTACACGTATATGTTACGTTGTATTAAACATGTTTCATGTACTTCGTGTGAATATGTATATCATACATGGTCTCTATAGGTTTGGTGGTGTAGGGCTCCGGATCTCACCTTGAGGTCCTAGGTTCGAATATAGAGAGTATATTTCTTGTAAGAGCCTAGGATAGCCGGAGGTTTTACCTTCTCCGCTTAAGCCCGGAATGGGTGATTTGGCGGTGGGGTTTCCTACGATTTAAAAAAAAAAAAAAAAAAAATATCACACATGCATGTATTTAGGAAATAAACAGTACATTCATAAATCATAACATGTCATGCATGTTCGTGTCAGAAGCTTATAAATATGGTAATATTATCTCATACTGGTCATATCCTGGATATATTGGGAAGTGAAACATGCATGAAAAGTTAAAATTTAGATAATTAAATTAAAACCTAAAATATCAAAAAACTCTTTTTAATCAAGTTGATTGGTAATTAATTTGCATTTAAATTAATTGTAAACTATCACCATGATCATGATCTTCATCTTTATAACCAGACCACATACCCATGTATCTCATATAGGGATGGTAAATTTATTTGAATGTGGAAGTTTTGGATCCAAAAAAATTCGGATTCATATTAATAAAAATATGGATCCGGATATAGATTTTTAATATGTGTACGGATCCAGATATAAATTTTTAAGATGTGTACGGATCCGGATTCAAATTCAAGTGAATTCAAAATTCGGATTCAAGTGAATCCATAATTCGGATATTCGGATCCGAATATGAAATAATAAAAATTATTTTTATTTATGATTTTATTATAATTTTACACTTAGATTTAGATTATTTTGAATTGTATATGTTATTTTAGATGTTAAATTATTATTATTTAATTAGAGATACTATTTTATTTTAAGTATTTAAAATTAAATAATTTGAAAAAAAAATAAAAATTTGGATTTTTACGGATCTGAATATTTGAAAATCTACATGGAAAATACCTGCATATGGATCTGCATATTTTTTACGGATTATTTCATAAAATATAATATAAATCTGAATATGAATTTAAATCCATGTAGATCAAGAATCAAATATTAGCCATTAATTTTAAAAACATGAAGTGGCAACTAGTTGTTTTATATAATAAAGTATAGAGTATAAAATAAATAAATATTAATATTAATGTTAATATATTAATATATAAATAATTCAATATTAATCTTAGGTCTAATGATTAATGTTGCATGTTAATGGTCGAAACTTTCATATAGCAAAATTTCATATTTATTGGTATCGATTGCATGTTAATGGTTAAAGTTGCATGTTGAATAATCTTAATTGCATTTCGATTTACAAATCATTAAAAGGTTGCATGTTAATGCTCAATAAATGTGGATCAATGATGGAAGTTACATGTTAATTGTTGAAAGTTTCATGTTAGCAAAAATTTAATATTTATTGGTATTGATTACATCTCTAATGGTTGATGTTGTATGTTCAATAATTAGAAGTTTCATGTTTTAGAAGGTTTCATATTTATTGGTTATGATAATTGCATTTTAATGGTCAAAGTTACATGATGATAGTTAGAGTTTTCATATATATTACTTTGGTTGCATGTGCAATGGTTAAAGTTGCATGTTAAATTGTTAAAAGTTTCATGTTTTAGAATGTTTCATATTTATTGGATGTGGTACTTGCATGTTAATGGTCAAAGTTTTATATTAATAGTTAGAAGTTTCATGTTCTATAATTTCATATCTATTAGTTTGGTAGTATGTGTAATGGTTAAAGTTATTTATTCAATAATTTGAAGTTTCACGTTCTAAAAGATTTCATATTTATTGACTATGGAAATTGCATGTTAATAGTTAAAGTTACATATTATTGATTAGAAATTTCATGTTTTAGAAGATTTCATATTTATTAATTTCAGTTACATATTTAATAGTTAAAATTGCACGTTTAATAATCTCAGTTACATGTTCGTTTTACAAAACATTAAAAGGTTGCATGTTAATGCTCAATTATTATAGGTCAATGGTATAGTAATAGTTGAATATTTAATATATCAGTAAATATTTAATATTTATTAATATAAGTTACATATTTAATGATTAAAGTTGTGAAAATTGAATGTTAAGCGATTAAAAAGGTAACATGTTTATTATTTTTTTTAATAAATTTTTAAATCGATCTTATTAAAATTGATCCAACTGTTGAAAACTCACGAGTATTGCATATCCACAGGTAATATAGATGACCACTTTAATATAGGGAGATTGCCACTTTGCCTTCACTATTTTCAATATATACCATTTACTTCCGAAAAGTTTTATAATACCACATTACCCATTTAACCTAAGTAGTGATATTATTTTATAATTTTACTTAGATAATACTTTTATTGACATTGTAATTGATAATTTATTATTTATAAAAAAATTAAAGAAAATTACAAGCATGACAATTTCTAATTTCTTATACTATAACTATGATTACTTATAATTTTATTACAAATTTATTGATAATAAATGTTGCTATAATAACATAATAATACATCAATATCATGTAAATAAATTAGTATTTAAGAGTAAATATATATATATATATATATATATATATAACCTTACTTTATTTAGGTGAGTGGGTAATGGGATAATAATAATAATAATAATAATAATAATAATTACATGTAATAATAATAATAATAATAATAATTACATGTAATAATAATAATAATTACAGATAATAATAATAATAAGTTAAGAACCATAATAATAAAAAATAAAAAACACTTATTTTAATATATTAAAAGATAAATGATAATGTATTAAAATATGTGTTTTCCATATATTTATATAGACATAAAATCACATTAACCAACAACCATCACTTATACTTGACTTGGACAACTAATGATTCTATTTCACAGCAATTAGAGATTAAAAGTCACAACAGCTCGATTCTGAACATATTCATTCTAAATCTTCATCATATGCTTAGATTTGAAATGTTTTTTTTTAAAAAAATAAAAAATAAAAAATTTGCTAGTTGAAGTTTGCTTAATTTGGACAAAACTTAGCTTTTCATATGTTATGCATGAACAGTAAGCTAGCTAGCTAGCTACTGCCATTCGAGTCCTCTGGTGTCAATATCAGAGCTTATTAATATTAGGTGGCATGCATATGATTTCTTTATACATAATTTGCTGACACCCAGAGTCAATCTTGCTCTTAGTGAGTGTTCATTTTTTTTTTATAACCTCTAAATAATTAGCAATCAAAGACGCAAATTTATTTTATTATAATATTTTGCTACAGTTAAAAGTCTTAAATATAAAAATAATTTGGGGCCCGAATGTAGCAAAGTCGGCCCTACTAACGCAGGCTGACTCTAATCAATATAAAATGGAAAATTAATCTATTTGATGTTTCAAAAAAGAAAATAAAAACAAATTCCCAATAATAAGCAATTTTTTTTCTTGTAACTACTGACCTTACAAGTGCATGTATGCGTTAAAGAATTCGCATTACATGTGGTACAACTGAAAATACATAAAATCAAATCAATTGATAGAAGAAGAAGAAGAAGAATAAAGCCAAAGGGAATTGATTAATTTGATGAGACAATAAGCAATGATGTCTGGGAGTCATAAATAAAGTTGTTGGCATGAATTAAAAGCCACTTAATTTACTCCTGCATTTTAGAGAATTAACATATGTATCCGATTTTATTTATATATATCTTTAAGGTGTCTCTGAATTCATATCGCCAAATGGTTCTTGATGTAGTTAGGCCTGAGAATACGGAGGAACTCCCAAATCCGATAACACTACATTTATATAGTTTTTTTAATGAAAGAGATACAAAATTGTGGAAATAATGTAAGAATTCATTCCCAACTGTCAGTAATAACTAGAGATTAAACTTTATATGTAATTATTTTTTTTTTTATAAAACTAATAACATTTGAATTTTAGAAACGTGAACGCGTTTGGCACTACACAAAAATGACTTGTTAATGTCAACTAAATATCACATGGCGGTGCATGGTACGGAAACTTTTTATTGTTTGCTGTTGAAGATGTGAAATGTGGGATCCAAAAATTATTGAATGCAGAAATGACAATATTGTCTCCCTTGAAGAAGAAACCACAACCACCGCAAATTTATTTTTTCTTGACATTAAAAATTAATTAGACGCATTTTTTTCCTGTATGTGGGGTTGGATTTTCTTAGCATTGAAATATATATATATATATATGCATGGGATTTTTATTGGGGGTGGCAGTGTTTCGTGGAGCTTATTAATTGATTTGATATTTGCTAAGATCTATTTGAAAATCATTCAACCGACACATATCATATTGTTTGCTCAATTTTTATGCGTGAAGAAGGAAGAACGTGTAAGGTTCAAACCTCCTAAGATAATGTCCCAGTAAGGGGTGTTTGATTAAGTGAATAAGCCTACAAGGGGCGCAAGCACACAATTTACAGTCCTAAGATTACAATCTAAGAAATGAAAAATAAAAATATGCTAATTTGAGTCTTCAATTGATCGGGGCTTTCTCTCTTGGCATAGATAAGCTTTTATAGTGAAGTTTGTCAACCGTTTTAAGTGGTTCCAGTATCTTCTTGCAGTGTTGGATCGTGCCTGTAACCGCTGAGTTGCGTGTTTCAACTGCTTGGTTGTGGAGGAAAACTGTCCAACTGCCATGATCGTGGAAGTAACCGTATCATGGGTTCTCGTCCTAAACGTAACCGCATCATGGGCTTTCGTCCTAGCCGCTGGTCCGATCGCCCCACGCTCTTTATCGCCATTTGGTCCATTGCCTTTTTTTCCCTTCGCTCTTCCTTTAGTCTCAGGGCGATTTCGTTCTATGGTGGAGATTTTCGTCTGTTAACAATTGTCCCCCAAATTTACCTTGATGGCACTGGACGTGAAGATCGAGGTGAATTTTTTAGTTTCCATCCCGGTTCGTTCTTTCCTCATTTCAGGGAAGACCACTACGCCAACCGAGGGTTATCCTGAATGACGCTTCCTTTCGTCCTCAGCTAGCCTGTTTTGATCGACCGGCCCATCATTCGGCTAATCCCTCAGTCCAGAGAATCTGGGGAGCGAATTTTTGGTCGGAGAAGGCGAAACGGCGTATGTATTGGAGTGATGGAAACTTATATGATCACCCGTTCCTTTCGCCTTCGGCCGGCCCCTCATTCGGCCAATCCCCAGTCTATAGAATCCGAGGTCCCAGGTAAGCAGCATGCTCCGCGTAGAGAAGCTCAGGCAAGCTGTTGTTAACGAGCTTAACCTATTCGTAACTCAGGAGGTGCAGTACCTTCCACACAGAGGACCCCAGACAATTTTCGCTAACAGACGCAGAGCCCATCCACAACCTTACATTTAATTTCACACCTTACGCCGCGTGGATGGCCGTTAGCGAGTCTTCTTACATTCCATTTCACACCTTACTAAAGAGAAGCTTCCACCTCTGGTGGCCTATGTTTTCATGCAGAGCTTTTCCTTTCCCAACTCTGCTCTGCCTCTTCCGATCTTTCCTTCTCATTTTCGGGACTCTGTTGGACTATGGAGAGTCTGGTTAGTAAGGTTTTCCTTTAAATAGGTGGTGATGAGAACCTTGGTACTGTTGTCACGTGATGGGTTTTTTCACGTGCTGTCTGATCGATTGGAGGGGCTCCCTGCCCAAAGTCTGGTCCTCTGTCAGAGTAAATCTATGGCCTGATGGTCTTGTCATATCAGTCTTTGCTACTTGCATTAATAATTGAGAAGGCTTGGACGACGTCTTTGGAAAGTGTAGTGTCGACACCTGTTCTTGGCCGATTCTGAAGACCGATGCTAAGATTTTGAGGCTCGGCCGATCTGTTGGAGGCCGAAGTAGCGAGGTCGAGCGAAGTAAACTCAGTAAACTCGGGGTTAGACTCTTCGCCCTGTAGTTTGTCGGGCCGTCCTATAGAGTTCTACGCCAACCCATCATATCTGCAATAAATGTGCGGCCCTTTCCAACACGCTTCATCATGAGGCCCATTTAAGAGCCGTTTTTATGTCACTTCCGTGTTTCCTTCCGTCGCACGTCACTTGTGCAGCGAGTTGCATTTGAACACTTGTTTAGGGCAACTCTCTATCATTTTCTGTTTTCCCGCTGCTCTTACTCATCGACGATTCATGTTGCGACAGCTGTCCCAGGTTAAACCCTTCGTTTGTTCATAAGGCTTCATCCCCCTCTTTCTCTCGCTATACCCTTAACTTTTCTGCAAACTCGCTTGTTCTACTTTCTTGATCTTTTGTCATCAATGGCTTCTTCTTCCTCTTTTCCCAAAACTAACGACTCAACTTTCGCTGATTATAAGTTGGAATTGGAAGATTCTTCTGTGGGCGTGTTTGGTCTTCATACTCTCGATGAGGATTTCGGTCAATGCGCACTTGGCCCTATCTTCATTGACGATAACGCTATCGCAACGGCCCCATTGGTTCAACAATTTCCCTCTTCTTCTAGCCCTCCATTTTCTGAACCACTCAACATTTCTGTCCTTGCTCAGTCCAGTCCAATTCGCACCTGGCCCAAACCCGATACAGCTTTCGAAGCCTGGTATCAACGTATGCTGTTACATGCGGATACCCGTGCCTTTTTTAGACAAGCACCATCTTCTTCCTCTCATTGAGCTTTCCTTGTCCCTGCCAGCTTTTGATCGCAGCTTGTTTCCCATTTCCTTACTCTTTTGGTCTTCCGAGTACAATGTATTCATTTTCCCCGGTCGGGCCCTTTACTATCACCCTTCGTGATTTTGGTGCGCTTACTGGTCTGACCCCTCTCGGAGCGACCATTTCGGCCTCCACAAAATTTCATTTTCCCCTCCTTCAATGGGTGCTTCCTCCTTTTCGTCATACTCTTCTCTTCTTCGTACATATTCGAAAACGGCTGGTACGGTTTCAATGCTAGAACGTACAGCCTTCCTTCATTACTGGCAGTGCAAATATATCGTTTGTACACCCAGCCAAAATCCTGTGGTGGGCTACCTCCCCATTTCTTCTGATCTCGCCCATGGCCGTCATTTAGACTTGGCCTCTTTTCTTCTTTCCGCCATGTATCGGGGGTTGGCTGTCCTCCAAAAGCAACTTCGGTCGGGGTCATCACCCATTGCTTCTGGTCCATTGTGGATTGTCCAACTTTGGTTGAGAGCTTACTTTCCTATTTTTGGTACAATTGATTCGACTCACCCTTAATCTTGTGCCGGCCTTCTCTTCGCTCACCTTAGGCCGTCTTCTTTCCTTCCTCGTGCTACCTTTGATTATTTTTATACTCTTCATCGATTTCCTTCTTTTTTCCCATTTACTGTGTCGAACAGTCTGTCTTTCGTCCATGACCTTCCTCTTGAGCCATCGGGGTCGAAGAAGGCAGCTGAAGCGTCTAAGCCCAAGAGCATAAAGCTTGCTAAAAGGAAGCAGCTTTCTCCCAGCCGGGATTTCTGATTCGGACATTTCGCTCGTCCGTTGCTCTAAAGGTATGAGCTTGAGACCTGCTTTCTTTGCATTCATACAGGTTTGAGGTACACTGATATTATGACTTTGCATTTTTGGTGCAGACTCTCAAGATTGATCTGCCTTTAGCAGTTCCTGAAACGGCGTTAATTCTGGAAGCCGAAGCTCCTGTGGGCGGAAGCGAGGGAGCGGGACCTGTAGGGATGCCGGTTGTTCAATTTCCCTCTGACGAGGATGATGCTGCCGAAGGTCCCATCATGGCGCAATTCCCAGGAGAGGGAGGTGCAATTGGAGCCGACCCCCAAGGTACGGAGCCATCTGTTGAGTCTGGCCGTTCGCGTCTAAGAGTTGAGGAGATTCTTGGTGATCATTCCCCATTTGAGCACTTCTCTTCGGACGGTTTTGTACCAATCGTGCAGGATCCGAATGATGAGGCTGAAGTGCCAGAGCCTAACTGGCCGACTGGGGCTCTGTGGCATTACCTTAGGCAATTCTACCCTTTAGTGTGCAGGATGTCTGCCTCAGGACTTAGAGGGAGTTATAGGGACGTGGACAGCCTCTATAGTTTGGCCGAATTGGAGTCATTAGAGGAGGCTCAGTCTATGTATAAAGACGGCGTACTTTATCGCATTTACGAAGGAGATGAAATCATTCATATTTCTGATTCATCTGACTCCGATTCACTTACAGATGTTAGGCCGACTACTGCGCCACAACATTCGATGCCAGAAGCAGTATCTCCCAGCACTTCTGTGCATCAGGCTTCGGTCTTAGCATAGCCGTCGTCTCCGGCTCATTTGCCTTCTTCTCCTCAACTGGAGTTTCTTGAGCCTGAGCGGCCGTCATCATCGGCTCTCATGGTTGTTTCTTCTTCCGTAGCTCCTGCTCAGACAGTCCAAGTGCTGGTCGCTCCTGAGCAGCCGTTCCCACCTCGGGCTGCGTTCTCGTGCTCGACCGTCTTCTCCTCAGGCCGCACCACAGTCGACTCTTGTCCCCCAGCATCCATCATCCCCAGGGCCTTCATTTCAACAAGAGCTAGCGCAGCCCGCGGCTGAAGCATTCGAGGCACTGTTGGGTCAGCCCTCTGGTTTTGGTTCTGGGGTGGTAAGTCTTTTCTTCTTCTCTAGTTCGTCTTTACCCTGGCTTATACTTGCTAATTTATTCTTTGTGTACAGGTATTCGACCCATTGCTGCAAACAATCCAAGACATTTTGGATCGCTTTGGACGACTGTCCTCTGCTTCTTTTCGGTATCTTTCGCCTTTGGTTGGCACCAGCATAGACATGAAGGTCCTTCAGGAGGTTCTTGGCCAATATGCTTCCTTTGCTGCTCTAGAAATTAATCAAGCCACGCGGCCGGAGAACGTCCTTCAATTGGACAAAAGCTCATCCGAGTTGATCCGGTTATTGGCTCTCTCTACCTTGCCAATATCTGTTGATGATCTGTTTTCCTCCAAGAGATGCAAAATGGCATAGCAAACCTTCTCTCTCGGTATCGCAGTGTGCACAGCCAGAAGATCGGGCTTCGTTCTTCTATGATGAGGAAAGAAACGCTTCGTGGTTCTCTCGAGGCACGACATCGGGCCCTGAGGAAGACAACAGAAGAAATGGTGACCGAAGAATCGGTCTTCCTGGACCTGGAGCGACAACTAAAAGAAATTCACGTCTTCTTGAGGAAATCCGCATGAGGAAGGAGGCTAAGAGGAGGACCCTCGTTACTCGAGTAGAGGGATGGACAAGTCCATGGCAGAGTATGAGGGGTTGGCCCGCATCTATTTTGAGAAAAGCCTGGCCGACTTAGACGTAGTGGGTATGGGAATACAGGACGAATGACGTCTGATGAGGGAGACGATTTTGGCCATTAAGGGGCTGCCTGGGGACATTCGGCGATCTTCAGGGAAAAATTAATATTTTTGTAAGACGTTATATCGTCTATCCTTGTATTCTTAGGACATTTTCATCCATGTTGAATGAGAACTTATTATTGTTTCAGTGCATTTTATTTCATGCTCCCATAATGAGGGCACATATTTCTTTAAGTATTTGCCGTTTATTGTTCTTGTATGCACTCTTCCGTTTAAGTCTTGTAGATGATAGGCTCCATTTGGCAACACGTTTTTTTACCATGAATGGGCCTTCCCATTGGGCGACCATTTTCCACGTTGGTCCTTAGAACCAATGGCAACACAGTCTTCCACAATTCGCCCTCCCTCCCTGAATGATTTAGCCATTACTCTAAGGTTGTATTCCTTGCCTATCCTTTTCTTTTGTGCTTCTAGACGATTTAGCGCATCACATCTGATGTCGTCCAATTCCAACAAGTTCTGGATCATTGCCTCGTCGTAGTCTTCCCGTGTCAGTTTGTGTTGCACCATCACCATGGTAGACTCAATATTCATTTCTACTGGAAGCACAGCCTCTTGACCATACACCAATTGGAACGACGTCACCGAAGTACTTGTTCGTGGCGACGTTCTATAGGCCCATAAAGCTTGACTCAAATATTCATCCCACCGCCTGGCATTGTCTGTCACCATTTTCCGAATCAATCCTTTAAGGGTCTTGTTGGTCAATTCTGCTTGACCATTTGACTGAGGGTAGTAGGGGGTAGTGTTCACTAATCAGACTCCGTATTCGCCCAGGAAGTCTTTTACCTTTTCACCGTTTAATGAAGTACCATGATCTACCATTATTGTCTGTGGTATACCAAATCAGTGAATTATATGTTCCTTTATGAACTTGATGATCTGCTTTGGGAGATTTCTACAACTGGAATGGCTTCCACCCATTCAGTGAAGAAGTCGGTGGCAACGACGATGAAAGTATGCCTCTTACTCGATGCAGGATAAATCTTCCCTATCAAGTCTATCGCCCATCCCATAAACGGCCATGGTTTAATGACTTGGACCATCTCGTTGCTGTAGCCCTCTGGATAGGTCTGTGCTTCTGACAAGCAATGCATCCTTTAGTATATGAGGTGCACGATTCTCCCATCTTTGGCCAATAATAGCCGTTTCGTACAATCACCATCTTATCTTTACCCCGGCTTGGTGAGCCCCACAAATGCCTTTATGCACTTCGACCACAACCAGACTCAATATTCATTTAAGTTTTAGCTTTTGATACTTCCCTGTTTCGGGCTGCTTTAAGAATGTCTTGATTTCATTTCTCCAATCGTCCCTTTTTTCGGCTTCGATAACCATGGCGTCCCATACAAAACAAGGAACAGATTTGATTAGCTTAGGCATCCCATACAAAACAAGGAATGGATATCGTCCCAATCTTCTCCAATGTCCCGACTGCAGGATTACCGGCTCATATAATTCTCTGAGAAGCCGATTCTGTGAAACCCCCCCTTCTCCTTGATTCGGTTTTGATGTTTATTTCTTCTTCTACATCGGTCATCTCCTCATCTTCAGCTTCCCTGTCTGTGATTGAGAGCGCTGCAAATTCAGTTTCGTCACCCTCATAAACATCCTCGCTTGTTCCAGCTTCCCAATTGTTATCTCTTCTGAATTTCCCAGGCAATAGGTAATGATTAGCCACCACGGCGGCATACTGCCGAATTGAATGACCATAGCCGGCTCTTCCTCGTCTGTTTCGTCCTATTTTCGTCTGCCAAATTTAGTGCGTTCGTCGCAACTTATCACCGTTTTTTCTTTGTCGTCACCCCCTTTTTTATTTTACTTTTGTTTTCTCTGTGGTGCGAGGGCTACGGCCTGTGGTTGCCTTCGTTTCAACTTGTCGACGCATCAAACAGCCATAATTCCTTTGGTGCCGCCTCAACTGCGTCCTTGTCATTTCGTCTACAGGGGGATAGTTCTTGCCTGGCCGCTAGCCCGAGTTTGGCTGTTGGTACGAATGCCAAACATTGGGCCGATTAATTTTCAGCCTGAACGTCCTTATATTCTGGATGAAATTTGAATTCTCCCCATAGAACCTTGGGGCGAAGGTCCGGGGCTGCCATGATGATGGCTTTCTCTTTGCAGGCCTTTCGCAAGTGTCTTCCAACTCTTTCATCCATTCCATGTCGTTCTTACATCGAATACAAATGTTATGCTGGTCTCCTTGCTCTGAAGGTGCCTTAATCCTTTTCAGAGCTCTTGGACGATGACGGTGTTGTCCTTCGTCTAACACTAATTTGACTTTCGGCAGATTCATCTTGGCAAGGTCTGGATTGATCATGGTCACCCCCACCGATTTTGGAAACGGGTCGCTGTCCACTGCCATCTTTTTCTCGAACGTAATTCGTCCGAATTCTATGATATCCTGTAAGACAATACGAAAAACAAGGCAATTATTAGTTGTATGAGACCATGCATTGTGCCACTTACAATATCTTTTACTACCGATTTGCTTAGCTGTTGGCAACGTATGTCTGTCGCTCAAGCTAATTTGCTTGTCCTTATACAACTGGTCAAAGATAACATCGACTTTAGTAATATCAAAGGGGAAGTTCCTGTTCTTTTTATCATTCTTTTCACTCGTTTGGGGTTCCGCCCACGTCATACAAACGTACGGTTTCCCTTTAACCAATTCGGCCAAACATAAATCAGCCGACTCTGTGTTTACTTCACCCATTTCATCGTCGATACTCCTATAATATGTCCCTTTGCTCGAATTCTTCATTTGCTCCTCTTCTCGTAATAATCGCTCGTAACGCACCACACTAGTGGTGAGTTGGGGAAGGTCCCAAAACTCGCGATCCTGAAAATTATTTTTTAGATCGAGATTTAAGCAATCTTGAACGATCCTCACAAATTCTTTTTCGGGCAAAGGCACGTAACATCGGCCTCGGGCTACCATAAACCGTTGTAAAAATGTCTCGGCCCAATCTCATGGCAATTGCCTTAGGTTTGCCAAATCGGCTAAGGCCACTTCAAATTCAGCCTTAAAAAATTACGCACGAAACAGCTGCTCCATATGCTGCCAACTTTCTACCGAATTGGCCGGCTGACTGACATACCAGGAAAAGCCACCCCTGACAGTGATTCGTGAAATAATCTCAGTTTGTGGAAATCATTGACTTCCCCACAATGGAGGGTAAATCGTCCTACGTGTTCCATGGTAGAAACTTCCCCAGACCCCGTAAAGAGGGAAAATCTGGTATCTTGTAGTTTCTAGGCCATAGATAGGCCACATCGACCCAATCAGGATACAGCTTCCGATATCTTGGCCGAATTAGCTGTATGCCTAGACCAAATTGGTTTTGAAGGATCTCGGTCATTTGCTCCCTTAGCATATCATTGCCATTAAATGGCATAGCTATGGGCAGTGGCTGCGGTCCTCTTAAAAGTGGGACATAATCATGATTCTGCCCCTGAGAAACTTGGACACCTCGAGGCAACACCACTTCATTTTGTGCCATATTTGGCCCTTGGTGTATATTCGGCCCTAATTGTGGGCCATTGCCTCTAGTACTTATTCCTCCCCTGAGAACCATATGGATGTTGGTCCCCTGTGGCGGAACATTACTAGGACCAGCCTCCTGACTGTTCGCCGTAGGGAGGGGCGTAGTCCACGGCAGCGCCGTCCCCCCGTTTACACATTTGGCCATTAATTCATTCATCGAGCTTAGATGTTTAGCCATGTTTTCATAATGCGAATTGGTAGTCGATACGAATTTATCTATGACATGTGCATTTTGAAGCCTAACATGTTCAACAACATTCTGTGTGAATTCACCGAACAACGCGCGCACCGCGTTAGGGCTGAGTTCTCTCATAGATTCATACCGATTAGCATCTGCCAGACCCTCGAATTGACCCACTATGGCTGGAACGTTGGGCTGGTTAGTTTGCTCCAGTCCTCCTTCCTTCGCAGTTGAGCCAGTTTTGAGCGTTTCGTTTCAGAGGCATCTCCACTCTTTACACCATTTCTCCCACTGTAGTCGCCAAAACTGTTTGCGTAATTTTTATGCGTGAAGAAGGGAGAGCGTGTAAGGTTCAAACCTCCTGAGACAATGTCCCAGCAAGGGGTGTTTGATTAAGTGAATAAGCCTCCAAGGGTGCAAGCACACAAGTTACAGTCCTAAGATTACAATCTAAGAAATGAAAAATAAAAATATGCTAATTTGAGTCTTCATTTGATCGGGGCTTTCTCTCTTGGCATAGATAAGCTTTTATAGTGAAGTTTGTCAACCGTTTCAAGCAATCCAGTATCTTCTTGTAGTGTTGGATCGTGCCTGTAACCGATGAGTTGCGTGTTTCAACTGCTTGGTTGTGGAGGAAAACTGTCCAACTGCCATGATCGTGGAAGTAACCGTATCATGGGTTCTCGTCCTAAACGTAACCGCATCATGGGCTTTCGTCCTAGCCGCTGGTCCGATCGCCCCACGCTCTTTATCGCCCTTTGGTCCATCGCCTTTTTTCCCTTCGCTCTTCCTTTAGTCTCAGGGCGATTTCGTTCTATGGTGGAGATTTTCGTCTGTTAACAATCGTCCCCCAAATTTACCTTGATGGCACTGGACGTGAAGATCAGGTGAATTTTTTAGTTTCCATCCCGGTTCGTTCTTTCCTCGTTTCAGGGAAGACCACTACGCCAACCGAGGGTTGTCCTGACAGACGCTTCCTTTGGTACTCAGCTAGCCTGTTTTGATCGACCGGCCCATCATTCGGCTAATCCCTCAATCCAGAGAAACTGGGGAGTGAATTTTGGTTGGAGAAGGCGAAAGGCGTATGTATTGGAGTGATGGAAACTTGTATGATCACCCGTTTCTGCCTTCGGCCGGCCCCTCATTCGGCCAATCCCCAGTCTATAGAATCTGAGGTCCCAGGTAAGCAGCATGCTCCGCGTAGAGAAGCTCAGGCAAGCTGTTGTTAACGAGCTTAACCCATTCGTAACTCGGGAGGTGCAGTACCTTCCACACAGAGGACCCCGGACAATTTGTCGCTAACGGACGCAGCCCATCCACAACCTTACATTTCATTTCACACCTGACGCTGCGTGGATGGCCGTTAGTGAGTCCTCTTACATTCCATTTCACACCTTACTAAAGAGAAGCTTCCACCTCTGGTGGCCTATGTTTCATGCAGAGCTTTTCCTTTTTCCTACTCAGCTCTGCCTCTTCCGATCTTTTCCTTCTCATTTTCGGGACTCTGTTTGACTATGGAGAGTCTGGTTAGTAAGGTTGTCCTTTAAATAGGTGGTGATGAGACCTTGGTACTGTTGTCACGTGATGGGTTTTTTCACGTGCTGTCTGATCGATTGGAGGGGCTCCCCTGCCCAAAGTCTGGTGCTATGTCAGAGTAAATTTGTGGTCTGATGGTCTTTTCATATCAGTATTTGCTACTTGCGTTAATAATTGAGAAGGCTTGGACGACGTCTTTGGAAAGTGTAGTGTCGACACCTGTTCTTGGCCGATTCTGAAGACTGATGCTAAGATTTTGAGGCTCGGTTGATCTGTTGGAGGCCGAAGTAGCGAGGTCGAGCGAAGTAAACTTTGTAAACTCGGGGTTAGACTCTTCGCCATGTAGTTTGTCGGGCCGTCCTTTAGAGTTCTATGCAAACCCATCGTATCTGCAATAAATGTGCGGCCATTTCCAACACGCGTCATCATGAGGCCCATTTAAGAGCCATTTTTTATGTCACTCCGCGTTTCCTTCCGTCGCACGTCACTTGTGCAGCGAGTTGCATTTGAACACTTGTTTAGGGCAACTCTCTATCATTTTCTGTTTTCCCGCTGCTCTTACTCATCGACGATTCATGTTGCGACAGCTGTCCCAGGTTAAACCCTTCGTCTGTTCATAAGGCTTCATCCCCCCTCGTCTCTCGCTATACCCTTAACTTTTCTGCAAACTCGCTTGTTCTACTTTCTTGATCTTTTGTCATCAATGGCTTCTTCTTCCTCTTTTCCAAAACTAACGACTCAACTTTCGCTGATTATAAGTTGGAATTGGAAGATTCTTCTGTGGGCGTGTTTGGTCTTCATACTCTCGATGAGGATTTCGGTCAATGCGCACTTGGCCCTATCTTCATTGACGATAACGCTATCGCAACGGCCCCGTTGGTTCAACAATTTCCCTCTTCTTCTAGCCCTCCATTTTCTGAACCACTCAACATTTCTGTCCTTGCTCAGTCCAGTCCAATTCGCACCTGGCCCAAACCCGATACAGCTTTCGAAGCCTGGTATCAACGTATGCTGTTACATGCGGATACCCGTGCCTTTTTAGACAAGCACCATCTTCTTCCTCTCATTGAGCTTTCCTTGTCCCTGCCAGCTTTTGATCGCAGCTTGTTTCCCATTTCCTTACTCTTTTGGTCTTCCGAGTACAATGTATTCATTTTCCCGGTCGGGCCCTTTACTATCACCCTTCGTGATTTGGTGCGCTTACTGGTCTGACCCCTCTCGGAGCGACCATTTCGGCCTCCACAAAATTTCATTTTCCCCTCCTTCAATGGGTGCTTCCTCCTTTTCGTCATACTCTTCTCTTCTTCGTACATATTCGAAAACGGCTGGTACGGTTTCAATGCTAGAACGTACACCTTCCTTCATTACTGGCAGTGCAAATATATCGTTTGTACACCCAGCCAAAATCCTGTGGTGGGCTACCTCCCCATTTCTTCTGATCTCGCCCATGGCCGTCATTTAGACTTGGCCTCTTTTTCTTCTTTCCGCCATGTATCGGGGTTGGCTGTCCTCCAAAAGCAACTTCGGTCGGGGTCATCACCCATTGCTTCTGGTCCCTTGTGGATCGTCCAACTTTGGTTGAGAGCTTACTTTCCTATTTTTGGTACAATTGATTCGACTCACCCTTAATCCTATGCCGGCCTTCTCTTCGCTCACCTTAGGCCGTCTTCTTTCCTTCCTCGTGCTACCTTTGATTATTTTTATACTCTTCATCGATTTCCTTCTTTTTTCCCATTTACTGTGTCGAACAGTCTGTCTTTCGTCCATGACCTTCCTCTTTCGGAAGAGGATGAATCCTGTCTTCGCATATGGGCAATTTTTTATGCAGTCCGCGACCTGGTTCATGACATCTTGACTGGGGCCAATGGCAAGGCTGGAGTGGAGGCATATTTGCCCAACTTCGTCGCCCGTCAATTTGGCCTCGTCCAAGGGTGGCCTCTTGCATTCTTTCATTCGTATTCTGTGTCGTCAGACCGTTTTAAGGTCTTTTCTATTTCTGAAGTTGAGGACTCCTAGGTGGAGACTCGCTCTTTGCTGTCTTCTTTTGTCATATCTCCTTTCGCTCTTTGTACATCCGTTCATCCTTGCTTTGACCGCTTTTGGCCATCGACCCATGAACGATATTTTTCTTTGCCTCCCGCGAGGGTGTTTTCTTTTATTCCTTTGTCCCCCAAATCTCCTGAGCCATCGGGGTCGAAGAAGGCAGCTGAAACGTCTAAGCCCAAGAGCATAAAGCTTGCTAAAAGGAAGCAGCTTTCTCCCAGCCGGGATTTCTGATTCGGACATTTCGCTCGTCCGTTGCTCTAAGGTATGAGCTTGAGACCTCCTTTCTTTTGCATTCATACAGGTTTGAGGTACACTGATATTATGAATGTGCATTTTTGGTGCAGGCTCTCAAGATTGATCCGCCTTTAGCAGTTCCTGAAACGGCACGAATTTCGGAAGCCAAAGCTCCTGTGGGTGGAAGCGAGGGAGCGGGACCTGTAGGGATGCCGATTGTTCAATTTCCCTATGACGAGGATGACACTACCGAAGGTCCCGTCATGGCGTAATTCCCAGGAGAGGGAGGTACAATTGGAGTTGACCCCCAAGTTACGGAGCCATCTGTTGAGTCTGGCCGTTCGCGTCTAAGAGTTGAGGAGATTCCTGGTGATCATTCCCCATTTGAGCGCTTATCTTCGGACGGTTCTGTACCAATCGTGCAGGATCCGGATGATGAGGCTGAAGTGCTAGAGCCTATCTGGCCGACTGGGGCTCTGTGGCATTTCCTTAGGCAATTCTACCCTTTAGTGTGCAGGATGTCTGCCTCAGGACTTAGAGGGAGTTATAAGGACGTGGACAGCCTCTATAGTTTGGCCGAATTGGATTCATTAGAGGAGGCTCGGTCTATGTATAAAGACGACGTACTTCGTCGCATTTACGAAGGAGATGAAATAATTCATATTTCTGATTCATCTGACTCTGATTTACTTGCAGATGTTCGGCCGACTATTGCGCCACAACATTTGATGCCAGAAGCGGTATCTCCCAGCACTTCTACACATCAGGCTTTGGTCTTAGCACAGCCGTTGTCTCCGGCTCTTCTGCCTTCTTCTCCTCAAGTGGAGTTACTTGAGCCTGAGCGGCCGTCATCTTCGGCTTTCATGGTTGTTTCTTCCGTAGCCCTGCTCAGACAGTCTAAGTGCTGGCCGCTCCTCAGCAGCCGTTGTCCCCTTGGGCTGAGTCTCCCATTTCGCCAACGAGTTCTCCAGCTCGACCATCTTCTCCTCAGGCCGCACCATAGTCGACCCTTGTCCCCCAGCATCCATCATCCTCAGGGCCTTTATTTCAACAATAGCTAGCGCAGCCCGCGGCTGAAGCATTCGAGGCACTGGTGGGTCAGCCCTCTGGTTCCAGTTCTGGGGTGGTAAGTCTTTTCTTCTTCTCTAGTTCGTCTTTACCCTGGCTTATACTTGCTAATTTCTTCTTTGTGTACAGGTATCCGACCCATTAATGCAAACAATCCAGGACATTTTGGATCGCTATGGACGACTGGCCTCTACTTCTTTTGGGAATCCTTCAAGCCGCGCGGCCGGAGAACGTCCTTCAATTGGACAAAAGCTCCTCCGAGTTGAGCCGGATATTGGCTCTCCCTACCTTGCCAATATCTGTTGATGATCGGTTTTTCCTCCAAGAGATGCAAAATGGCATAGCAAACCTTCTCTCTCGGTATCGCAGTGTGCACAGCCAGAAGATCGGGCTTCACTCTTCTGTGATGAGGAAAGAAACGCTTCGTGGTTCTCTCGAGGCCCGACATCGGGCCCTGAGGGAGACAATAGAAGAAATGGTGACCGAAGAATTGGTCTTCCTAGATCTGGAGCGACAACTAAAAGAGATTCAGTGTCTTCTTGAGGAAAGCCGCATGAGGAATGAGGCTAAGAGGAGGACCCTCGTTACTCGAGTAGAGGAGATGGACAAGTCCATGGCATAGTATGAGGGGTTGGCCCGCATCAATTTTGAGAAAAGCATGGCCGACTTAGACGCAGTGGGTATGGGAATACAGGACGAATGGCGTCTGATGACGGAGACACTTTTGGCCATTAAGGGGCTGCCTGGGGACTTTCGGCGATCTTCGGGCAAAAATTAATATTTGTGTAAGACGTTGTATCGTCTATCCTTGTATTCTTAGGACGTTTTCATCCATGTTGAATGAGAACTTATTATTGTTTCAGTGCATTTTGTTTTCGTGCTCCCATAATGAGGGCACATATTTCTTTAAGTATTTGCCATTTATTGCTCTTGTATGCACTCTTCCGTTTAAGTCTTGTAGATGATAGGCTCCATTTGGAAACACGTTTTTTACCATGAATGAGCCTTCCCAATTGGGCGACCATTTGCCATACGCTGGGTCCTTAGAACCAAGTGGCAACACAGTCTTCCACACTAATTCGCCCTCCCTGAATGATTTAGCCATTGCTCTGAGGTTGTATTCTTTACCTATCATTTTCTTTTGTGCTTCTAGATGATTTAGCGCATCACATCTGATGTCGTCCAATTCCAACAAGTTCTGGATCATTGCCTCGTCGTAGTCTTCCCGTGTCAGTTTGTCTTGCAGCATCACCATGGTAGACTCAATATTCATTTCTATGGAAGCACAGCCCTTGACCATACACTAATTGGAATGACGTCACCGAAGTACTTGTTCGCGGTGACGTTCTATAGGCCCATAAAGCTTGACTCAAATATTCATCCCACCGCTTGGCATTGTCTGTCACCATTTTCCGAATCAATCATTTAAGGGTCTTGTTGGTCGATTCTGCTTGACCATTTGACTGAGGGTAGTAGGGGGTAATGTTCACTAATCGGACTCCGTATTCGCCCAGGAAGTCTTTTACCTTTTCACCGTTTAATGAAGTACCATGATCTACCATTATTGTCTGTGGTATACCAAATCGGTGAATTATATGTTCCTTTATGAACTTGATGATCTGCTCTTGGGAGATTTCTACAACTGGGATGGCTTCCACCCATTTAGTGAAGAAGTCGGTGGCAACGACGATGAAGGTATGCCTTTTACTCGATGCAGGATAAATCTTCCCTATCAAGTCTATCGCCCATCCCATAAACGGCCATGGTTTAATGACTCGGACCATCTCGGTTGCTGGAGCCCTCTGAATAGGTCTGTGTTTCAGACAAGCAATGCATCCTTTAGCATATGAGGTGCACGATTCTCCCATCTTTGGCCAATAATAGCCGTTTCGTACAATCAACCATCTCATCTTTACCCCGGCTTGGTGAGCCCCACAAATGCCTTCATGCACTTCGACCATGATAGTTTTGGATTCGGATGGCCCTACACATTTCAACAACAACCCATCTTGTCGTTTCTTATATAGCACATCTCCTGATACTATATAGTTCAAAGCTTTAAGTTTTAGCTTTTGATCTTTCCCTGTTTCGGGCTGCTTTAAGAATGTCTTGATTTCGTTTCTCCAATCGTCCCTTTTTTCGGCTTCGATAACCATGGCGTCCGTATCCTTAGCTCGCCTCATGAAGACTGGCTCAACCTCTTCGCTCATGTATACCATACCTATGTTTGTCTGTTTATATCTGGAGGCTGTTTGGGCTAAGTTATTGGCCAATCGTTCTTCGCCCTCGGAATGTACTCCAATTCAGCGTGATCAAATCGTTCTACTAATTCTTTGGCCACGTCTAATAATGCCATTACTGATGGGCTTTGACATTTGAAAACTCCTATCACTTGTTGAATTACCACATGCGAATCTCCTTTGATGGACGCATGGGTTACTCCCATATTGAGGAGCATCTCTAGCCCAAGTATCAAGGCTTCGTATTCGGCTTGGTTATTAGTGCAGTATTCGGTCAACTTGACTAAGAATCGGAAAGATTCTCCCAACGGGCTGACCAGGACTAATCCTATTCCAGCTCCATTCATTGTGCTGGATCCGTCGAAATACATCATCCATGGTTTCAGACTGCATTCGTCCAGATCCATTTCTATTTCTTTTATCGTGCTCAGAAATGGATGGTCGGCCAAAAAATCGGCCAAGGCTTGATTTTTAACGGCCTTTTGGGGTTCATGCCGTATATCAAATTCTGAAATTGATAGTGACCAAAAACCGACTCTTTGATGCAAGATGGGACGAGAAAACATGTACTTTATTATATTAATTCTTGTAATCAAGTACACTATATTCGGCCTAAGGTAGGCTCGTAATTTAGTACATGTGAAGTACAAAGCCAAACATATTTTCTCCATGGGAGAATAGTTACATTCATAATTCAGCAATTGTCTGCTAATATAGTAAATGGCTCTCTCAATGTTCATGTCGTCATCTTGCGCGATCATCCCAGCTATGGACTGCTCTTCAGCCGCTATGTACAACTTTATTGGCTTCCCTAGCACTGGAGGTACCATCACCGGCGGCTATGATAAGTACTTCTTCAGGCTGTCAAATGCTTGTTGATGTTCCTCGGTCCAGACGAATTCGTCCTCGCCTTTTATCTTTAATAAGGTGGAGAACACTTTTGTTTTCCCTCCACAGTTGAAGATGAATCCCCTTAAGAAGTTAATTTGCCCAAAAAACCTTTGCAACTCTTTTTTATTTCGGGGTGGCATAGCTTCGGTGATTGCCTGAGACTTATTGGCGTCGATCTCAATTCCCCGTTGATGCACTAGAAACTAGAAACCCTAGGAAATTTCATGCGCACACCCCGAAAGCACATTTGGCAGGGTTCATTCTTAGTTTGAACTTTCTCATTCGTTCGAAGGCCGTTGCTAAATGGCCAAAATGTTCGTCTATAGTCACAGATTTAGCCACTATATCATCCACATAGACTTCTACGAATTCGCCAATCATGTCATGAAAGATCAAGTTCATGGCCCGCTGATAAGTGGCACCAGCATTTTTCCGCCCATTCATAACACCCTCGAGAGCCTGGGCATCTAAAGGTCGTCTTGTGTACATCATCTTCGGCGATGTAAATCTGATTATAGCCCACATACCCATCCATAAATGAGTATACTTGATACCCTGCTGTGGAATCCACTAGGGAATCTACTGTCGACATTGGGTATTGATCCTTTGGTGTTGCCAAGTTTAAATTTCTGAAATCTATACAGATCCTTATCTTTCCATTCTTTTTTCTAACTAGGACAATAGTTGACAACCATTCCATATATCTGGTCGTCCTAATGAATTTTTCCTCTAACGGTTGTTCAACTTCTTTCTTAATATCAGGCATGACATTAGGCGCAAACCTCCGGGGAGGCTGCCTGTAAGGCCTATGGCTTGGCATGATTGGCAGCCTATGCTCTACCAACGTCCTATCTAAGCCAGACATCTCATTGTAGTCCCATGCAAAACAATCTTTGTATCTTTGCAGCAAACAAACTAACTTTTCACGTACCTGGGCTCCAATTCCTTGCTGACGTAAGTTATGCGCCTATCGTGCTCATTCCCTATATTTACCTCGTCCAAAGCATCTTGTCCTCTTGAGATGTTTATCTCGCGTCTTCAATTCAGGGCGAACTCTTCTTCCTTTGATTCTTCTCATTCCATCAAGTAGTCCACTCCACATAGTTCTTTTATTTTGTCCTCCGTCTGGTGTGCCAGCAATTTGCCTCTTAAGGCCGAAATAACGGCATGTGCTTCGTCCTCATTTCTTCGCTCCATCACATAGGGCAATAAATTGGCTTTAGAGGAAGCAAGAGCATCTTACTCCTTATTCTGGCCGTACTTCATTCGAACCGCTGTGTTTTGGTTCCCCAAAGACCACTGTGGTTGGTCTCGTCTGTGCGAACAAATCGTCCAGTAAACCAGCGGGATAAGGCTCGTCATTCTGTGCCACAATGGTCGGGCTTTCCCCTTTATTCAAAACTCTGGTCGGCCCATAATTTCCCTTCGTACATGGAAGTACTCGGCCGAGTTTGTCTCCGCAACGAAAGGCTTATTGTCGGCATACACTATCTCCACTTCGTCCCTTTGGTTCCAGAAAACCAGGCATTGATGAAGGGATGAAGGGATGCATCGCCTGCCGTGAATCCAGTCTCGTCCTATGAGCATATTGTATGTGGTTGCCCATCTATGACGAAAAATACCACTGTCTTCGTAGTACTTCCCACTTGCAGGTCCAATGGAATAACTCCTTTTGCTGTCGTCTCCCCTCCATTAAAGCCGGTAAGCACCACTTCCGTAGGGAGAAGGTCTTCTTCGGACTTTACCAAACGTCCTAACATCCTAACTGGTATTGCATTAATGGCCGCTCCGTTATCAATTAGTACTTTGGTGACAGGTATCCCGTTATCCTTTGCATTTACATACAACGGCCGCAGGTGCTTCGACCTTTGTGTTGGTGGCTTCGGGAAAAACACTCTTCATGATAAACCTATTTCCATTGCTTGATCGCCCTCAACTTGCAGCGACTCCTCTTCCATGTCCCATCTGGGAGGTGGCAACGTGGCTGGTGAATCCTAGGAGACATGATTGACAGTCAATCTCCGCTTTTCGGCTCTGGTGAGGGTCCGTTTTAGCTTAGGCATCCCATACAAAACAAGGAACGGATATCGTCCCAAATCTTCTCCCAATGTCCCGACTGCAGGATTACCGGCTTCATATAATTCTCTGAGAAGCCGATTATGTGAAATCCCTCTTCTCCTTGATTCGATTTTGATGTCTATTTCTTCTTCTACATCGGTCATCTCCTCATCTTCAACTTCCCTGTCTGTGATTGAGAGCGCTGCAAATTCAGTTTCCTCACCCTCATAAACGTCCTCGCTTGTTCCAGCTTCCTAATTGTTATCTCTCCTGAATTTCCCAGGCAATAGGTAATGATTAGCCACCACTGGCAGCATACTGCCGAACTGAATGACGATAGGCGACTCTTCCTCGTCTGTTTCGTCCTATTTCTGTCTGTCGAATTTAGTGCGTTCGTCGCAACTTATCACCGTTTTTTCTTTGTCGTCACCCCTTTTTTATTTACTTCTGTTTTCTCTGTGGTGCGAGGGCTACGGCTTGTGGTGGCCTTCATTTCAACTTGTCGACGCATCAAACAGCCATAATTCCTTTGGTGCCGCCTCAACTGCATCCTTGTCATTTCGTCTACATGGGGATAGTTATTGCCTGGCCGCTGGCCCGAGTGTGGCTGTTGGTACGAATGCCAAACATTGGGTCGATTAATTTTCGGCAGATTCATCTTGGCAAGGTCTGGATTGATCATGTTCACCCCCACCGATTTTGGAAACGGGTCACTGTCCACTGCCATCTTTTTCTCTAACGTAATTCGTCCGGATTCTATGGCATCCTGTAAGACATTACGAAAAACAAGGCAATTATTAGTTGTATGAGACCATGCATTGTGCCACTTACAATATCTTTTACTACCTGATTTGCTCGGCTGTTGGCAACGTATGTCTGTCGCTCAAGCTAATTTGCTTGTCCTTATACAACTGGTCAAATATAGCATCGAATTAGTAATATCAAAGGAGAAGTTCCTGCTCTTTTTATCATTCTTTTCACTCGTTTGGGGTTCCGCCCACGTCTTACAAACGTACGGTTTCCCTTTAACCAATTCGGCCAAACATAAATCAGCCGACTCGGTGTTTACTTCACCCATTTCATAGTCGATATTCCTATAATATGTCATTTTGCTCGAATTCTTCATTTGCTCCTCTTCTCGTAATAATCGCTCGTAACGCACCACACTAGTGGTGAGTTGGGGAAGGTCCCAAAACTCGCGATCCTGAAAATTCTTTTTTAGATCGAGATTTAAGCAACCTTGAGCGATCCTCACAAATTCTTTTTCGGGCAAAGGCACGTAACATCGGCCTCGGGCTACCTTAAACCGTTCTAAAAATGTCTCGGCCCATTCTCCTGAAAATTGTCTTAGGTTTGCCAAATCGGCTAAGGCCACTTCAAATTCAGCCTTAAAAAAGTGGGACATAATCATGATTTTGCCCTTGAGAAACCTGGACACCCTGAGGCAACACCACTTCATTTTGTGCCATATTTGGCCCTTGGTGTATATTCGGCCCTAATTGTGGGCCATTGCCTCTAGTACTTATTCCTCCCCTGAGAACAGTAGGGATGTTGGTCCCCTGTGGAGGAACATTACTAGGACCAGCCTCCTGACTGCTCTCCGCAGGGAGGGGCGTAGTCCACGGCAGCGCCGTCCCGCCGTTTACACATTTGGCCATTAATTCATTCATCGAGCTTAGATGTTTAGCTATGTTTTCATAATGTGAATTGGTAGTTGATATGAATTTATCTATGTTATGCGCATTTTGAAGCCTAACATGTTCGACTACATCCTGTGTGAATTCACCGAACAACATGCACACCGCATTAGGCTGAGTTCTCTCATAGATTCGTACCGATTAGCATCTGCCAGACCCTCGAATTGACCCACTATGGCTGGAACGTTGGGCTTCAGTCCTTCTTCCTCCGCAGTTGAGCTAGTTTGAGCATTTATTTTCGGAGGCATCTCCACTCTTTACACCAATTCTCCCACTGTAGTCGCCAAAAACTGTTTGCGCAATTTTTATGCGTGAAGAAGGAAGAGCGTGTAAGGTTCTAACCTTTTGAGACAATGTCACAGCAAGTGGTGTTTGATTAAGTGAATAAGCCTCCAAGGGTTGCAAGCACACAAGTTACAGTCCTAAGATTACAATCTAAGAAATGAAAAATAAAAATATGCTCATTTGAGTCTTCATTTGATCGGGGCTTTCTCTCTTGGCATAGATAAGCTTTTATAGTGAAGTTTGTCAACTGTTTTAAGCGGTTCCAGTATCTTCTTACAGTGCTGGATCGTGTCTGTGACCGCGGAGTTGTGCGTTTCAACTGCTTGGTTGTGGAGGAAAACTGTCCAACTGCCATGATCGTGGAAGTAACCGTATCATGGGTTCTCGTCCTAAACGTAACCGCCATCATGGGCTTTCGTCCTAGCCGCTGGTCCGATCGCCCCACGCTCTTTATCGCCCTTTGGTCCATCGCCCTTTTTATCTACGCTCTTCCTTTAGTCTCAGGGCGATTTCGTTCTATGGTGGAGATTTTCGTCTGTTAACAATTGCCCCCCAAATTTACCTTGATGGCACTGGACGGGAAGATCGAGGTGAATTTTTTAGTTTCCATCCCGGTTCGTTCTTTCCTCATTTCAGGGAAGACCACTACGCCAACGAGGGTTATCCTGAATGACGCTTCCTTTCGTCCTCAGCTAGCCTGTTTTGATCGACCGGCCCATCATTCGGCTAATCCCTCAGTCCAGAGAATCTGGGGAGGAAGTGAATTTGGTCGGAGAAGGCGAAACGGCGTATGTATTGGAGTGATGGAAACTTATATGATCACCCGTTCCTGCCTTCGGCCGGCCCCTCATTCGGCCAATCCCCAGTCTATAGAATCCGAGGTCCCAGGTAAGCAGCATGCTCCGCGTAGAGAAGCTCAGGCAAGCTGTTGTTAACGAGCTTAACCTAATCGTAACTCATGAGGTGCAGTACCTTCCACACAGAGGACCCCAGACAATTTGTCGCTAACAGACGCAGCCCATCCACAACCTTACATTTCATTTCACACCTTACGCCGCGTGGATGGCCGTTATCGAGTCTTCTTACATTCCATTTCACACCTTACTAAAGAGAAGCTTCCACCTCTAGTGGCCTATGTTTCATGCAGAGCTTTTCCTTTTCCCAACTCTGCTCTGCCTCTTCCGATCTTTTCCTTCTCATTTTCGGGACTCTGTTTGACTATGGAGAGTCTAGTTAGTAAGGTTGTCCTTTAAATAGGTGGTGATGAGACCTTGGTACTGTTGTCACGTGATGGGTTTTTTCACGTGTTGTCTGATCGATTGGAGGGGCTCCCTGCCCAAAGTCTGGTCCTCTCTTAGAGTAAATCTGTGGCCTGATAGTCTTGTCATATCAATCTTTGCTACTTGCGTTAATCATGGAGAAGGCTTGGACGACGTCTTTGGAAAGTGTAGTGTTGACACCTGTTCTTGGCCGATTCTGAAGACCGATGCTAAGATTTTGAGGCTTGGCCGATCTGTTAGAGGCCACAAAGTAGCGAGGTCGAGCGAGGTAAACTCAGTAAACTCGGGGTTAGACTCTTTGCCCTGTAGTTTGTCGGGCCTTCCTTTAGAGTTCTACGCAAACCATTCATATCTGCAATAAATGTGCGGCCTTTTCCAACACGCTTCATCATGAGGCCCATTTAAGAGCCGTTTTTTATGTCACTTCCGTTGTTTCTTTCCGTCGCACGTCACTTGTGCAGCGAGTTGCATTCGAACACCTATCTAGGGCAACTCTCTATCTTTTTCTGTTTTCCCGCTGCTCTTATTCATCGACGATTCATGTTGCGACAGCTGTCCCAGGTTAAACCCTTCGTTTGTTCATAAGGCTTCATCCCCCTCTGTCTCTCGCTATACCTTTATCTTTTCTGCAAACTCGCTTTTTCTACTTTCTTGATCTTTTGTCATCAATGGCTTCTTCTTCCTCTTTTCCCAAAACTAACGACTCAACTTTCGCTGATTATAAGTTGGCATTGGAAGATTCTTCTGTGGGCGTGTTTGGTCTTCACACTCTCGATGAGGATTTCAGTCAATGCGCTCTTGGCCTCATCTTTATTGACGATAACGCTATTGCAACGGCCCCGTTGGCTCAGCAATTTCCCTCTTCTTCTAGTCCTCCTTTTTCTGAACCACTCAACATTTCTGTCCTTGCTCAGTCCAGTCCAATTCGCACCTGGCCCAAACCTGATACAGCTTTCGAAGCCTGGTATCAACTGCTTGGTTGTGGAGGAAAACTGTCCAACTGCCATGATCGTGGAAGTATCCGTATCATGGGTTCTCGTCCTAAACGTAACCGCATCATGGGCTTTCGTCCTAACCGCTGGTCCGATCGCCCCACGCTCTTTATCGCCATTTGGTCCATCGCCCTTTTTCCCTTCGCTCTTCCTTTAGTCTCAGGGCGATTTCGTTCTATGGTGGAGATTTTCGTCTGTTAACACATATCAAACATATATATATTTTGGTCATTTTTTTGTGTCTTGTTATTATATGTAACTTTAAAATATTGATATATTTAGTGTAATTTATTGGTGTAATATTCCGAATTTTCGGAACAGTTCTAGAAGGTTCTTGGATTGAAGGTTAGGTCTCGGAATGAGACGATATTGGAGAATATGAGTTTAAGCATTGAAAAATATGTTGTAGTGTTTTAAAATGAGATTTCATTGCATTGGAAATTGCATAACTCTAAGGGATCTGTTACGCGTATTTTTGGATTTTTCTTATATGAGTAAGTTTCATTATTTCGGCTATAGAAATATAAAACAAACTCTGATCGAGCTGATTTTTGATCCGTTTAAAATGTTTTCCAAAGACGAATAACTTTCGTATTGAATATTTTTCAAATTTCGTAACAGAAGGGCCTCAAAAATAGCAATTTTCAAACTTTCCTTTACATTGGGGCCAAAGTGTAAATTTTAAGGCCATTTTTGTAATTTTATAAAATTTGTCTATAAATAGGCTATAGTTTTCGGAAATCTCATAAATGACCTAAACATCTCAAAATTTTGGAGAGAGAGCAGGGGAGAGAAATGGAATATGGTTGGCTAACGACCTTCCATCCATCTTATTCAACGCATGCCAATACCATTGGATTCTTCTCGTCAATACATTTCGATGGTGGTGATGGGACTCCTCATGCGCCCTGTGTAGGCCCCACTCGCCCAAAGAAGCTTCGAAAAAGACGGCTCTGATCCTGTTTCGTTGCTTCGATCCACATATCGAGCCACCCACCAACACCAAGTTGAAGCTTGCGGAACGTACTACAAGGCTGTGGTGGCGGTTTCACCGATCGACACACATTTCATGCAAATCGAGGTAAATACAAGCTGTGTATAGTGACCCATGAGCCTGGGTGCTCTGATTTGAAATTCATCGATTCCTATGCGTTCGTGGGAGTGTTAGGAGTTCGCCAGTTCCCTCGAAATTTCGGTATGATATCCTAGTAAAAAATTCACTATTTTAGTATAGTTAGTTTATATTTGAATGCTTCCAGTAGTGTCGTAAAGTAATGTATTAACATGTATTGAATTGAATAAGTTAGAATGTATTGAATTTGTAATGTTGGTAGAATCCGTGTGAAATCGGAGAAAATTAGATCGATCTGATGGGTTAAGCGAGTTTTCGGTAAAAACCCAGTTACGCGTAAAATGATGTTTAGATGAACATAATGATAGATATGGGTTAATTATGATGTTATGATGATGTTTAGATGGTTTCGAAACGTCCCAGAGGGTCCAAGATCCTTCTGAATCGTTTTTAGAAATTTTTTGAAAGATTTTCTGAAAATACGTAATTCGAGGATTTAAGCTAATTTGATGTCTTAGAATAGTATATTATGAGTATTATAAAAGTTTTGAGAGAAAATGGAAAATATCTGAAAGGTCTCGGATATGTTTGTAATATTTCTGGACTTTTCAAGGGAATTTCAAGCTTTAGATCGAAAAGTGAATTTGATGTTATGGATTTGTAGTATAAGATATTTTAAGAGTAACGAAACTAAAATCATTGGAATCAGACTTGAATTGTTTATTCCGAGGAGGTCTGAAAGTTTATTATAACTAAGTCGGGAATTCTGTATAATTATGATTCTAACCATGTTTCACAATTTGTTTTGACAGATTTGACTAGGATCATGAGTGTTCACGAGACCTGATAAATATTCCATGTGATGAATACATGATGTATGATTGTTTGTTTGTATGTTTGTTCTATAGGAGCTATGTGTGTAGGTGTGTGTATTTATATATAGATATTTTGGTGTGACCAACCTTTGAACATATACATGATATAGTGTTATCGTTTTGTGACTTGTGAGTACTTGCCAATGTATGATGGATTTGAAATGTGTTGTGTAATGTGTCTGAAATGTGAGTGGATACTTTTATTTTATGTTTTGTTTGATACTTTCATTTTATGTTTTTGTTTTACGATAAAGTGTTTTGGATAAGAATGATTATGGACAATTCGTTTCACGTGATATGAAATTTTTAATTGAATGATATATGATACGTTTTCCCCACAGTGTATGTGTGATGATTATGTTTTAAGATTTTGAAAACCTATACGGTGCCTGTAAATGGTCTCGTCCAACTGCAGTGGACCGAACCTCTATTCTGTCGACATGTTCTTATTTCTGATAATGTCTGGCATACGCACGCGACCCAGGCATTGGACGCTTGATATATTTGTCCAGTTGAGCTGGTCCATGGACACCTGATATGGATTTATAATGATAGTGGTTTTGAAATTTGATTTTGTTTACAAATATTAGTTTTACGATATATTTTAGATACTTTAATTTTATACTTTAATTTTTTTTTTTGAAAATTACTTTGACAAGTTTGTTTTCAAAAAGATTCTCTTTTAAAAGAGATGTATTTGAGACACATTGGATTTTGATATGATATGATATGTTTTCGTGACAATGCTCGTACTATGTTTTATTTATTTTAATGATTTTGACCCGCCATGGTGCTTGTATAGGTTGTGTCCATCTGAAAATGGGTCGACCTGATATCCTCTGTTGACATGAGCTTGTTTCGAACAATGTCCGATCAGGGCTCGTGACTCGAACATCGGATGTTTGGTTAGTTTTCTGTTATATCTTCGAAGATTGGTTTTATAATGTAATTTTCAATAGATGAGTTTAAAACAATTTCTTTATGTTTTCCGTTTCTGATGATGGATAATATTGACTATGTGGAGTTTGTTTTATGTGTTTTCGTTTCTTATGATGGGTGAGATTGAACTTGTAGTATTTGTATCAGTAATGTGCGTGAGATTAGTTTGATTGGTGATTTGGCTCGTGTCACAATAGTTTTGGTTAAGGTATCCGTTCAAATAGAATTCATCTCTTACCTATTCTAAAATATATAATGAGTCTTGTACGAGCTTCGTTTGATCGCATTGGTATACGATTTATGTATGTATGTTTTGGATATTTTTCTCGTTCATATATATATATATATATATATGAAAATGGGTCGACCTGATATCCTCTGTTGACATGAGCTTGTTTCGGACAATGTCCGATCAGGGCTCGTGACTCGAACATCGGATGTTTGGTTAGTTTTCTGTTATATCTTCGAAAGATTGGTTTTATAATGTAATTTTCAATAGATAAGTTTAAAACAATTTCTTTATGTTTTTCCGTTTCTGATGATGGATAATATTGACTCTGTGGAGTTTGTTTTATGTTTTTCGTTTCTTATGATGGGTGAGATTGAACTTGTAGTATTTGTATCAGTAATGTGCGTGAGATTAGTTTGATTGGTGATTTGGCTCGTGTCACAATAGTTTTGGTTAAGGTATCCGTTCAAATAGAATTCATCTCTTACCTATTCTAAAATATATAATGAGTCTTGTACGAGCTTCGTTTGAACGCATCGGTATACGATTTATGTATGTATGTTTTGGATATTTTTCTCGTTCATATATATATATATATATATATATATATATATATATTATATATATATATATATATATATATATATCTTTTAATCGGTTGCTTTTGACGTTTATGGTACGTAGAAAATTTGAAAACTTGTATAAGATACGCTTCTAAGTATGTATATGTAATTTGGATGTGGAACATTCAAAAGGTTTGTGGATCTCAATCCCCAACATAATGGGTTCTTGGTTGAGAAAAATGATATTTTTATAGGAACAGAGTAAAAGATTAGTGCTTGACTTGTTATCAAAAGAAATTTTTTACTTTCCTATTTGATAATATTTCAAATATGATCCATTTTTGTGTATATGGTAAAGGAATTTAATTTCAGAATACAAATATTTTGGACATTACAGTTTTATAGAAAGTCAGCTTTGTATTTAATATGTCTGATGTAATTATTTTCGGAAGACTTTGCATGTAGAGAATGTAAAGAATAGAACAAATTTTAAAAGGTTTTATGATAAACAACCAAATGCACATAAATGTCTACACATATATTATCTTCAAAATCATTATTGCTCTTTATAATACGTGTGTGGTTATTTATTGAGTTTTATAACTCAAACCACAATAGTTTACTAGTTTTGCAGGTTGGCAACCAGATCGGTTAATCGCACAAGCTTTTGGAAAGTCATGCTCGATATGATGGATAACCCAAGCTGCAATCAGCCACACAGAACCTGATGAGACTGCATGGTAGCCTAAAATATCTCATATCTCTAGAATCAAATTTATCCAAACTAATCATTATTGAAGCATTTAGTAGTAAAACAAAAGTATCGTCAAAACATAAAATAAAAATATCAAATGAAACGTTAAAAAAAGTATCAATGAAAACAAATAGTATCTACTCATTGATTTTAGAAGCTTTCAATAAGGATCCATGGAGTTGACGACATTCATATTTCCCGACACTGATCTATAACCAAATAGTTTCGTTAGAACGAGTTACACAAAATACTTCTCATATAACAAATAAGATATACAATGCATAGGTACAAATATTAACATATTTGGGTAGCCTGTGAATTTTACAAAGCTCGATTTAGGGTTACGCAAGCTAAGATATATAATTTCGAAATCTGCCACAAAGCTGAAAAATTCACTGCAGACCTACTAATTTTGAAAATTCGTTACATTCTACCAAAGGCTAATCAAGAGCTGAAAATTTTATAATGGAATCTCATATGTTCTACTTTACATGGGTTTTTACGGATATCAATTTCAATGCCCGAAACTCAAGTAATAAGCAATTCTTTACAGGCTCTTCAAGGAAAATAGAACCTGACGAGACTGCAGGGCATCTAGTTTCAAATTTTCGGTTCAAATTCATATTAAGTCTAAAAATTCTATTTTTTTTAATATGTTGGTTCGTAATGCGTCTAGTTTACCTTGAAATTTATAGATTTCAATTTCAATCTACGAAACTCAAGATATGGCTGAATATTTATACCTTATTCACTGAAAAATAACATTAGGTCATATGTTGAACTTTCAAGTTGAGAATTTTACCACAATTTCATCTTACATCCAAAAAATTTATTTTTCGATATGTTGAACCTTAATATCTATAGTTTATGTAGAAATTTATGGTGTATAAATCTGAGGTCTGAAATATAAGTTATAAAGAAAAGAACTGTAACATCCCACCTAAGCCATGATGCTACCGGCAGGAGACAAGATAATCATATCTCCATAAGCCTCTGATTCTGCCGAAATTTCGGAATGACCTCTGCTAAAAACATGCAACCTGGATCAAAGTCCAGCCCTACCAGACAACCTATAGGGCCCAGACACATAAAACAACACTAAAATAATGAACTCAAGACAATTACAATTGGGCTCCGTACCCGAAAATGCATATAAATAAAAACTTATACAACTCAATTCTCTACAACTAGACTTATTACAACTTGACTCTGATACTCCCAAGACCTGGTGACTGGCTGACTGCAACACTGCTATCCGACTCCTCAAGCTCTGGTATCCGTAGTTGACCGATCAGGTCTCTAACCTGTAAAAATCAAACACTATTGGGTTGTGAGTCATAAGACTCAGTAAGTAACTATGTTCATTCCTTGAGCGTCATACACATACAAGGTCTTAATCCAGTTTTTGTATTTAACCTAAACTGTCTATGTGACCATGCAATTATTTACAAAGTCGGTGCCACTATATAATTCTTTATCCATTTACAAACTTATTCCTTGCTACTGATTCTTTTATCTGATCATTCATATACTTTAAACTATGTCTGCTGTTATATCTTAAACTCCTCTAACATAACACTAAGTTTCTGTGGGACACAGAAATTGGGCGACGCATGTTGTTCCGGGCTCGCGGCCTGGTAGGGAGTACGGAGTAGCCCGCAGGGGACTAAACCGGAGAATGATGGAGTCGCCACCCGATGTGAACCGGGAAAATGAGATTTAAGGCCGCACTCACACCCTCGCAAGGGAAGACCTCAAAACCGTTGGTTCGGAATGGTCCCTTACGTATGTCACTTGTAATAAAAGGATTTGTGCAATAATCTAACCAAGCCTAAGCAACATATATTTCCAAATGTTTCTACTTCTAAGTTCACATGCATGAGTGATGAGCGGAAAATATATCAATATTTACCGCCCCTTTAACTTAATATTTTATTTAGTTTCTCGGGTTTATGAACTTTTTGATGTGTTTTAGTTTATTTTGCAGATAAAATAATATCGGGTCTCAATGAAATCATTTAGGATGAAATATGGGTCAAATAATGGCAATTATTGGACTTGATATTTTAATTTTGGAGATTGGAAACTTGAAAGGGCGTTTTTTGACGAAGTGCAGTTTTGGAAATTTCCCAGTTTGCGCATCTGTCGTATTTGGGCATAACTTTTTACTCAGATATCGGATTGAGCTGATTCAAGTTTCAGATTAAAGAAGACTCAAAGATCTACAACTTTTAAAGACAAAATATTATTTCGAATACTGAATATTTCATGCCCGAAATTGATGAACTATCCAGAAGTGTGTGGTGTGTAATTATTAAAAGTCATTATCAATCATTTTCAAAGCAAAATTTAATTAATAAATAATTAATAAAAATTATCAAATCACCACCCAACAAGATAAGCAATTAGTGGAGCAATTATGGATTTGGTGGAGTAATTAGTGGAGAAATTAACAATGGATTTGGTGGAGAATTTGATGGATGATTTGATGGTGGCAAAATTTTGCCTATAAATACCAAGCCATTTCATTTGTAAAATTCATACTTTCTTCTTTGAAATTCTCAATGAATAAATAAGAAGATTGTATCTAGTTTGTTTATTTTTAGTTTTCAGTAATTAATTTTCAGTTTCGCACTTTCTTTTCTTTACTTTTCAGTTTTTACTTTCCGTAATTTACTTTTACGCACATTACTTTCTTTCTTTATTTTCAGTTTTTACTTTTCAGTAATGAGGAGGTAACTTCCCCAGCTAGGGTGAAAGGTAATTCTTTTACTATTGCTATTTAGATTAATCTCCCTTAAATATAATATATTCACTATTTAAAATATTGACTTAAAAAGGATACCGCTATATTGGTCGGTTGATAATTCATTTTAATCTGGTTTTACCTGACTAATCAAGGATACCGTCAGATTGGTCGGTTGGTAATTAACTTCTTACCGCCTATATGGCAGGTTCATGGACAAATCTTTTTACCGCCTTAATGGCCGGTTGGACTTAATTTGACTTAATCAGGTTACCGCCTATATGGCTGGTTGGTAATGTTATCACAAGTTTATATATTATATTATGGGAGATATCTAAATTAGTAGTAGTAAAAGTAATTCCTTTTACCTTAGCATTTTATTTTATTATAATTTACTTTTCAGTATTTACTTTACCGCATTTTTACTTTATGTCTTTTATTTTCAAGTTTTACTAGCCCTAGTTATGTGTTGTAACTAAATTATTTATCTGGGGTTGTGATGACTTTAATATCACCGGTTTATAAGGGGTTACATTATAGTTTGGGTAATATAAAGATTTATTTATTGAGTCTTAATCTTATGCTTTTTCATTAATGGCCATTAATAAAATTGATTTGGTAAATCTAAAATGAACTAGACATAGGGATTTTAGGTTTCAGCCTTAGACTCAATAGCCCACGATCTTCCTTGAGGATAGATAACCCTTTAATAGATTTCCTTACAGGATAGGAATATACCTGTCGGGCGGGGGTAGCCATAATTGGAACTTAATCTTAATGAATCCAGATAATTTGGTTGACATAGACATATGGTTCAATTGGGTTAAACTGGTATTTGTGTCTGACCATCGACAGAGGCTTACACATAATTTAGTGTTCCAGGTTAATATATCAATATATTACCTAACTTTAAGATAACCACTTCATCTTTAAAATGATATTGGAAGAAATCACAACCCTAGATAGTTTTTAATATTGAATTTCTTAAAACCTATTTTCGACAATTTTATTTACTTGCTTTTAAATTTAGAATCGTCACCATTTCAAATCAATCAATCAACTTGTTAGATATTAGTAATCATTTGACCTCATAAAATTAATAGTTTAGATATTAAGTCCTCGTGGGATCGATATTTTTATACTACTTGAACGATACGTGCGCTTGCGTTATACGTGTGTGTTTACGCCGGTCAAGTTTTGGCGCCATTGCCGGGGACTTATTTATCTTTTACTATTAGTTTAAGGGTTAGATACGTTACTTGTATCTAATTTTTTTTACTTATTGTTTTTGTTTTCTTGTGTTTCAGGTTCTCAGAAACTACATGAGACGAACCAGAAGCTTTGAACTCCGACCGCTTGACCCAGAAATTGAAAGAACCATCAGACAGTTGAGAAGGGAAAGGCGAGAAGGCCAAGAAGCTTTAGTCAACATGGAACCTGAACCTTTGATCGTTGCACCACCAATTCCCATTCGAGACAGAACCATTCCGGTGGTTGACAGACTCATTTCCTGTTTGTTTTCCTCCCTTACCAGCAAATGCGTGTGTGACATCAAAACATGCATTCAGATGATTCAGCACTCAGTTCAGTTCGGGGGGAATGCAACTGAAGATCCTAATGCCCACATCAGCAACTTCCTGGAAGTTTGCGGCACTTTCAATTACAACCGAGAAGCGGAAGAAGCAATGAGACTGCGTGTTTTTCCATACTCCTTGAAGGACAGAGCTAAAGCTTGGCTACATTCACTACCAGCAGGTTCCATCACAACATGGAACACTTTAGCCACCAAATTTCTTGCAAAGTACTTTCCACCAGCCAGAACCGGAAAATTGAGGAATGACATCACATCTTTTGTACAACAAGATTCAGAATCCCTCTGCGAACTTGGGAAAGGTATAAAGATTTACTTCGGAAATGTCCTCACCATGAGATTCCAAAATGGCTTCAAGTCCAAACATTCTACAATGGGCTTTCTGGAATAATGAGAACCACAATCGATGCTGCTGCTGGAGGAGCCTTGATGGCAAAAGGAGAAGATCAAGCCTGGGACCTAATCGAAGAAATGGCCAACAACAATTCCTTGTGGCCAACAGAAAGGAGCATGATCCAAAGAATTGCAGGAATTTATGAAGTTGGAGCAAACACAGCAGTGAATACCAGGCTGGATCAGATATGCAAATGTTTAGAAACACTTAGCACGCAAGTTATGAACATCACTGGATCCACAAGTTCACCATATGGAGGAGCACCAGAGTCAAACCAAATTGAAGAAACGGTGAATTATGTCAGCAATTTCAACAGACAAGGGAACAATTCATATTCCAACACCTACAACCCAGGGTGGAGGAATCATCCTAATTTATCATGGAGCAACAATTCAGGCCAACACAGCAGAACTATCCACCTGAATTCCAGCAACAGAACAAAGGCCAGGAGCAGGCAAATGAATCAGGAATAACAGAAGTGTTGACCTACTTGAAAAAGATGGAAGCAAAACACGACTCTCAAGCAGCAAGATATGACACTATATTTCAAAGCCATTCAGCCTCTATCAAAGCACTAGAGAATCAAATCGGACAACTGGCAAATGCTCAGAGTTACAGACCGCCAGGTACCCTTCCTAGCAACACAGAGCCAAATCCAAGGAACATGGGAATGAGCAATGTCATGCCATCATGTTAAAAAGCGGTACTGAAATCAACAAAGATGTTGGAGTCAAAACAGCTGCTGAGGAAGTTCCAAAAGAAACAAAGCAACAGATGGAGGAAAAAGAAGCAAAGGAAAAAGAACAGATCACTCCACCTCCACCTTTTCCTCAACGTCTTCAGAAGAACAAATTGGACAAGCAGTTTTCCCGGTTCCTGGAGATCTTCAAAAAGCTGCATATCAACATTCCATTTGCAGAAGCGTTGGAACAAATGCCCACCTATGCCAAATTCATGAAAGATATTCTTTCACGAAAACGGAGATTGGGAGATTACGAGACAGTAGCATTAACAGAAGAATGCAGTGCCATCATTCAGAGGAAACTTCCCCCAAAGTTGAAAGATCCTGGCAGTTCACTGTTCCTTGCGTCATAGGAGAACATAACTTTGGTAAGGCTTTGTGTGATTTAGGTGCGAGTGTTAACTTGATGCCTTTCTCTATTTTCAGGAAATTACAGATTGGAGAAACAATGCCAACTTCAGTCTCACTGCAACTTGCTGATAGAACGCTCGTATTTCCGAGAGGCGTAGTCGAGGATGTGCTAGTCAAGGTTGACAAATTCATTTTCCCAGCAATTTTATTGTCCTTGATATGGAGGAAGACGCAGACGTGCCAATCATCCTTGGGAGACCATTCTTGGCTACAGGTCGAACCATTATTGATGTACAAAAAGGAGAATTAACCATGAGGGTACATGACCAAGAAGTAACATTCAATGTTTTCAAGGCCATGAATTTCCCAGATGATGAATGAGAAGAGACTGAGGAATGTTTCAGACTCGATATGATACACAGTACCATTCAGAACTCCAATGCATGCAAAGTTCTACTGACAAACTTAAAACATGTCAATTGCCTGTGGAGCCTAAAGATAAAGCGTCTTTTGTACTGAATGAGCCAATTCTTGCACTACAAGCAACAGAAGAGAAAAAGTTCCACCAACTCAACGAATTGGAGGAATTTCACAATCAGCCTTTTGAGGATGCCAAATTGTACAAAGAAAAGGGCAAGAAACGACATGATGAGAAGTTAGTGCGCATACAACTGGAACCAGGGCAGAAGGTACTGTTAAACAAATCAAGGGTGAAATTCTTCCCATGGAAGCCAAAATCACGGTGGTCAGGTCCATTTGTGATCACCAAAGTTTTACCAAATAGAGCCGTTGAGATACATGATCCTGACGCTAACAAAACTTTCAAGGTTAAAAACAAGCGTGTCAAGCACTACTGGGGAGAATCATTTGAGCGACAAAAAGAAAGTGTCACACTTTCAGATCTAGCCTAACGTTCAAGAAGACACGTCTAGCTGACGACTTTAAACTTAGCGCTAGCAGGGAGGCAACCCATGCAATTTGTGTATATATTGTGATTTGGTGGGTTTTATTTTTGTGTGTTTAATTTTTGCAGGTTTAGTCATTTCAAGATGGAAGAAGCTCTCGCAAATCTTCGCAAGCAATTTCCTTCTCTCCCTAAAAAATCTCTCATGAAAGTTTACAAAGCTCGCTTGGAACGAATGAGACTACTGACGATCCATGGTATTCCTAATGATATTCGTTGGGTAATTGAAGCACGAGTCCGATTGGCAGGTGAGTCTTCTGACTCTTTTATTTCACATCTGCCTGGTTTAGGAAGAAGCACATATGCAAAGAAACGTAGAGCTAAGCAAATGGGTGTTTGTTTCAAATGTGCACGATTTAATTGCAACACTCGTTGTCGTTCTTTAGGAATGGTGTCTGATAATCGCGAAGATAAAATAACTTCATTAGGGATGGCTTGAGTAAGGAGTCTTTAGATGATATATCTTTAACTCTTGAGACGCATCCCAGTGGATATGTTCATATAGCCATTCGCAAATTACATACACAATTTCAAAAAGAAAGACAACAGTTAAGTCTTGGGAATCTGACTCAAAAAGACCCTGTTTGCCAATTTATAAGAAAATTGGATGGGAAGCTTGTCCCTGACGCATAGACGTTAATCAAGCTGTAAATTCCTGTATATATTATATCTCTTTGTCTTTTCCTAATAATTGTGATTTGTTTTGTTGTTTTCTTTTAATTTTCTCCGACAGGATCCAGACCTTTTTGACTATCACGATAATATTTCGCTACTAATCGTCCTCTGGAAGATACTTGTGCTATTTTTACTCACCCTTTTCAGGTATTATAAATTCAGCCCGTCATTGCACTTTTGAAGGCATCCAGATTTGAGAAAGAAACACATAAAAAAATGGAAGCTACTTCAAGAAGACGAGTTGAAAACATCTGTGTGTTTTGCGGTAGTAGTGTTGGAACTAAACCACAATACATAGAAGCAGCACAGAATTGGGTCGAGTCTTAGCTGCAAGGAATATGGATTTAATATATGGCGGAGGCAATCTTGGACTTATGGGATCGTTTCAAAGGTTGTACAGGAAAGGGGCAGTCACGTTTTGGGAATCATCCCAAAACCCTTGGCAGAGGCAAATCTTATTGGATCATCAAACGGAGAGGAACTGATCGTGCCAGGTATGTCTGAACGACTGGTAGAAATGATTAACCGTGCTGATGCTTTTATTACTTTGCCAGGTGGCTTGGGCACATTGGAGGAAATTTTTATAGTACTATCTTGGGCGAACCTGAACATACACCAGAAACCGCTTGGACTGCTCAACGTTGATGGATTTTATGATTTTCTTTGTGTGTTTCTTGATGATGCTCGGAGAAATGGGTTCGTGTCAAAAGCTATGAAAGAACTCCTCTTCACTGCCAGAACTGCTCCGGATCTAATAGACCAACTCATAGCCTATGAACCACAAGTTGACCCTATCCTTTCAAAGATAAATTGGTCCGAGGACGATCGTGGTAAGAGGCGTAGAATTAATCTGGATCTTAACCTTTAATTTCCTGTAAATTTTCAGCTAACCAGGTACGACCTTCTAAACTCTTCTTCTACTGTTTAAGACATTGGGGACAATGTCTTATTTAGGTTTGGGGGAGGGAATTAGTTGATCAGTACCTTGTTTTTTTACTTTGTATGTTATTTTTATTTTTAGTTCAAAATTTTTCGAAAAATACAAAAAAAAAATTTAAATTTTTTTAAAAAATTACAAAAATATTTTGCGTTTTTTTTTTTATTTTATTCTGACTAAAAATGTGAAATTGGTAAGAGATAGCTGAGTAAGGAGTTTCCACTTCTGAGACGTATCTCAAACCTATTTCGAAACAAGTTAATTTTTGTTTATTTCATTTTGAATTATTTAATTTGTAAATTCTCCATAAAATTGACTAAAATGAATCTTCATATGCTCAGTTGACAGATATTATCAACATACATGGTAACATACGGACATGAGCTAAAATTGAAAAGTTTGTAATATTCAGTGCTCTAGTTTAATTGGAGGAAGCATCTCAAAAAGCAATGGAGTAAAAAAAAAAACAAAAAAAACAAAAAAAAAAAAAACGTCTGAGATCCGAGTTATTAAGTCTGTAAGGGTGTTTTAACACCTAGTGCCCTAAAGCCAACTGGTTTGGGAGTCACTGGCCCAAAGCTCGTTACATGGATCAAAGATGCTGCAAAAAATATATATATATTTGAAGTCTGAGTAATTAAGTCCGTAGGGGTGTCTTAACACCTGGTGCCCTAAAACCAACTGGTTTGGGAGCCACCGACCCAACACTCGCTACATAGATGGAAGATATTGTATATAAATAAAAAAATAGAGAAAAAATCAAAGAAAAAATCAGAAAAATGAAAAATTATTCCATTGCTCCAAAAAGGTGTGAAATCTGATAGAACTTTAGGACAAAAAAATATTACTCTCTTATCAACTACACTTATGACTGTTGTGGGCAAAAATAAATTGATTAATATTTTGTTGGCCATGTATATGAAGAATGGTAAAAATAATCGGAGAATTTACTTATTCAGTAATTTAAAATAAAACAAAACAACTAGTAACTTGGAGTAGAAGTTTCACATGATTAGTCACTAACATCTTTATTCTCTTTTCGCTTGTCTTTTTGCTTTTGTGTGCATTAGTTTTAACTAACTTTTTACTTTTGTAAAATGTTTGTGGGTATCATTGCTGTGTAACCCTCACGAGACTACAACTCGTCCACTAGGGACACCTAGGGGTTTAAAGGCTTGTTGCATATGCTAAATGCAACCGTGATCCCTACGAAAGTGGCTTAGTTTAATTTTATTTTTATTTTGTTGTTTTGCTCGAGGACTAGCAAAATGTTAGGTTTGGGGGTGTGATGAGCGGAAAATATATCAATATTTACCGCCCCTTTAACTTAATATTTTATTTAGTTTCTCGGGTTTAATGAACTTTTTGATGTGTTTTAGTTTATTTTGCAGATAAAATAATATCGGGTCTCAATGAAATCATTTAGGATGAAATATGGGTCAAATAATGGCAATTATTGGACTTGATATTTTATTTTGGAGATTGGAAACTTGAAAGGGCGTTTTGACGAAGTGCAGTTTTGGAAATTCCAGTTTTGCGCATCTGTCGTATTTTGGGCATAACTTTTTACTCAGATATCGGATTGAGCTGATTCAAGTTCCAGATTAAAGAAGACTCAAAGATCTACAACTTTTAAGACAAAATAATTCGAATACTGAATATTTCATGCCCGAAATTGATGAACTATCCAGAAGTGTGTGGTGTGTAATTATTAAAAGTCATTATCAATCATTTTCAAAGCAAAATATAATTAATAAATAATTAATAAAAATTATCAAATCACCACCCAACAAGATAAGCAATTAGTGGAGCAATTATGGATTTGGTGGAGTAATTAGTGGAGAAATTAACAATGGATTTGGTGGAGAATTTGATGGATGATTTGATGGTGGCAAAATTTTGCCTAAATACCAAGCCATTTCATTTGTAAAATTCATACTTTCTTCTTTGAAATTCTCAATGAATAAATAAGAAGATTGTATCTAGTTTGTTTATTTTAGTTTTCAGTAATTAATTTTCAGTTTCGCACTTTCTTTTCTTTACTTTTCAGTTTTTACTTTCCGCAATTTACTTTTACGCACAGTACTTTTCTTTCTTTAATTTTTCAGTTTTTACTTTTCAGTAATGAGGAGGTAACTTCCCCAGCTAGGGTGAAAGGTAATTCTTTTACTATTGCTATTTAGATTAATCTCCCTTAAATATAATATATTCACTATTTAAAATATTGACTTAAAAAGGATACCGCTATATTGGTCGGTTGATAATTCATTTTAATCTGGTTTTAACCTGACTAATCAAGGATACCGTCAGATTGGTCGGTTGGTAATTAAACTTTCTTACCGCCTATATGGCAGGTTCATGGACAAATCTTTTTACCGCCTTAATGGCCGGTTGGACTTAATTTGACTTAATCAGGTTACCGCCTATATGGCTGGTTGGTAATGTTATCACAAGTTTATATATTATATTATGGGAGATATCTAAATAGTAGTAGTAAAAGTAATTCCTTTTACCTTAGCATTTTATTTTATTATAATTTACTTTTCAGTATTTACTTTACCGCATTTTTACTTTATGTCTTTTATTTTCAAGTTTTACTAGCCCTAGTTATGTGTGTAACTAAATTATTTATCTAGGGTTGTGATGACTTTAATATCACCGGTTTATAAGGGGTTACATTATAGTTTGGGTAATATAAAGATTTATTTATTGAGTCTTAATCTTAATGCTTTTTCATTAATTGGCCATTAATAAAATTGATTTGGTAAATCTAAAATGAACTAGACATAGGGATTTTAGGTTTCAGCCTTAGACTCAATAGCCCACGATCTTCCTTGAGGATAGATAACCCTTTAATAGATTTCCTTACAGGATAGGAATATACCTGTCGGGCGGGGGTAGCCATAATTGGAACTTAATCTTAATGAATCCAGATAATTTGGTTGACATAGACATATGGTTCAATTGGGTTAAACTGGGTATTTGTGTCTGACCATCGACAGAGGCTTACACATAATTTAGTGTTCCAGGTTAATATATCAATATATTACCCAACTTTAAGATAACCACTTCATCTTTAAAATGATATTGGAAGAAATCACAACCCTAGATAGTTTTTAATATTGAATTTCTTAAAACCTATTTTCGACAATTTTATTTACTTGCTTTTAAATTTAGAATCGTCACCATTTCAAATCAATCAATCAACTTGTTAGATATTAGTAATCATTTGACCTCATAAAATTAATAGTTTAGATATTAAGTCCTCGTGGGATCGATATTTTTATACTACTTGAACGATACGTGCGCTTGCGTTATACGTGTGTGTTTACGCCGGTCAATGAGAATAAGGCTCACATCTAAGTTTGCATATATCCTATATCTAAGCATGCTTGAAAGTAAATCGGAATAACGACAAGTTTGGATGAAACGAAATACATGTATCTCTCAAATGGTATGTTGAGTTGTATCCCGAGTGCAGACCGTACTACCGTCCATTCGGATTCGGCTACGGAATTTACGTCCGGGTTTCCATCCGATATACCACAAAAGAGAACACGCATTCCATTCATCCGGAATTCACATCATGCCTCAACAAACGACTCTCATGCGATAATATATTAAAATAAATAAAAGACAAATGAAAGTTAATAAATACAAGGTGTCCTCAGGTCTAACCTCTTTCGTCGTCTCTCGAAAGCGCGTTACACGGCCGTCGGAAGGGTTGATGTTCCGCGACTTTTCTGGTTCACTAATCTACTACTTTCGTTCGTTGCTTCACTGCTCGGGCTACAGTTTTCACTCCGTTTTGCTGCTATTTTACTGCTGTTTTGTTGCTGTATTTTGGTCACTGTTTTTGGTGTTTTAAGCTATTATTTTTGCGGTTAAAGGGCTGCTGTTTGTTGGCATTTTTGGCTGCTATTTTTGAACAATTTATGGACTATTTTTATGTGGTACAGGGCACTGTTTTGGGGTGTTTGTGGGGGCTGATTCGAGACTGTTTAAAAGTATTTGTAGGGGATGATTCGGGACTGTTTTTATGGTGCATTTTTTGGTAATTTAAGGGCTGTTTGAGGCTATATTTTCGGTGATTTGAGGGTTATTGTGGCTGCTGTTCAGTTTGGCAGTGTGCGTGAGTGGCTAGGTGAGGGTTTTAATTTGAAAGGGGGCTGCTGGATGAGTGGGTTTATTATTTGTTGAGGTGAGAGCTGTGCGTGGCTAGGTGAGGGTTTTAACATGAAGGCTAGGTGTCAGTTAGTTTTATCTTTGGTGAAGGGCTTAGTTTGTGTCTTTGTTTGTGAGTGACTTTGTGTGCGTGTGTTCTGGTGTGTGTCGTGTGCGTGAGTGGCTTTGTGTCTAGGGTTTATGAGTGGAGAGAGGAGAGTGGGGCGTGTGTGTGCGTTTTGTGCCTAGGATTTATGAGTGTAGGGCTGTGTTGAGGGGGATTTGTGTGAAGGTCAGGGGCTGTGTGAGGGGTTTTTAGGCATTGAGTGGCTGTGAGTGGAGGGCTTACGTGAAGAAGGGTTATTGAAGTCGTGGCTGTGCAGGAACTGTGCTTGTGGCGTGAAGGCAAGGTGCGTGAAGCTGAGGCAATATAATGGGCTCTTGGTGCATGGCCTGAGTATTCATGCCTGAAGAATGAGGGCTACTGAGGGCTTCAAAGTGAAGGGGTTCTTGTGTCGAGTCGTTTAGGGAGAATAAAAGGAGAGTTATTTAGGGTTTGTGGTTTGTTACTTCGTTCAGGGTGAGAGAAAGAGAGAGATGAATGTTTTCATTAATGAGGGGCTCTCGTTTGGTGGTTTCTTTCTTCTGTTTTTGTTTTTTGCCGTGAGAGTGGAGAGCCTTTAGGGTTTAGTTTGTGTCCTGTTTATATAGAGAGGGGGAAGGTTAAGGTTTGCATGGATTTGTTTGAATAAGGAAAGAAATCAATTAGGGATGGATTAGTTTAAAAGGGGAAAGAGTAATTGTATTGGTGGTGGAATATCTTAAATTAAGGGAGTGATTTATTTAATTTGGTATGCAATTGTTTTAGATTAGGAATTTAATTTATTTAATTTAGGAATTAGATTTAATTAATTTTGGTATTAGATTTAATTAGATATTAATTTAATTTAATTTCAATTTAGTTGGTTTTAATTTAATTTAATTGGTTTTAATTTGTGACATGTATTTTAAATGTTTTAATTATTTTTTGGATTGGGCCTTGGGTGAGATGGGCTTGGTGTAGTTTTGGGCCAAAGCTAAGGGTGTATTTTAATAACGGAGGTCCAACAAGCGAGCCTGAAGCTAAACAAGTGACTAAAATCTAACAAAATTACCGGTTCCCTTCCGACGTCTGTTTCCCGCGACTTCTGTGACTTAAAAGGTAGTGTCTCCAAATGAGACTCATCATAGGGACTTATATGCAAAAATGCAGTGCCTACAGTCGCCCCCACTATGATGGGGCTTGTACAGTCGCCAGCTGCCACCTGACTTGCCTGCTACTCCGCTGAGCTGATGATACAGTGGACCTCGATCCTGGGACGCATCCCAATAACTGCAACCGACAACGGGGGCCTCGACCCTGGGACGCATCCCAATACTGCAACCGACAACGGGGGCCTCGACCCTGGGACGCATCCCAATACCGCTAAAAAAATAAGCCTCGACCCTGGGACGCATCTCAAAAACTAAAGGTCCAGGGGGCCAATGGCTCTGGGACGTGACCGGCGTAAACACACACGTATAACGCAAGCGTACGTATCGTTCAAGTAGTATAAAAATATCGATCCCACGAGGACTTAATATCTAATCTATTAATTTTATGAGGTCAAAAGATTACTAGTATCTAACAGGTTGTTTGATTGATTTGAAATGGTGACGATTCTAAATTTAAAAAAAAGTAAATAAAATTTATTCGAAAGTTGGTTTTAAGAAAATTCAATATTAAAAACTATCTAGGGTTGTAATTTCTTCCAATATCATTTTAAAGATGAAGTGTTTATCTTAAAGTTGGGTAGTGTATTGATTTATTAACCTGGAACACTAAATTATGTGTAAGCCTCTGTCGATGGTCAGACACAAATACCCAGTTTAACCCAATTGAACCATATGTCTATGTCAACCAAATTATCTGGATTCATTAAGTTTAAGTTCCAATTATGGCTACCCCCGCCCGACAGGTATATTCCTATCATGTAAGGAAATCTATTAAAGGGTTATCTATCCTCAAGGAAGATCGTGGGCTATTGAGTCTAAGGCTGAAACCTAAAATCCCTATGTCTAGTTCATTTTAGATTTACCAGATCAATTTTATTAATGGCCAGTTATGAAAAAAAGTATTAAGTTTAAGACTCAATAAATAAATCTTTATATTACCCAAGCTATAATCTAACCCTTATAAAACGGTGATATTGGATTTCATCACAACCCCAGATAACTAATTTAGTTACAACACATAACTAGGGCTAGTAAAAACTTGAAAATAAGATACATAAAGTAAAAATGCGGTAAAGTAAATACTGAAAAGTAAATTACAATAAAATAAATAATGCTAAGGTAAAAGGAATTACTTTTACTACTACTAATTTAGATATCTCCCATAAAATAATATATAAACTTGTGATAACATTACCAACCGACCAATCTGGCGGTATCCTGATTAAGTCCAACCAGCCATTAAGGCGGTAATATTTGTTCATAACCAGCCATAAATGCGGAACCAAAATTAAATTACCAACCGACCAATCTGGCGGTATCCTTGATTAGTCAGGTTTAAACCATATTAAAATTAAATTACCAACCGACCAATATAGCGGTATCCTTTTTAAGTCAAATTTTAAATAGTGAATATATTATTTTTAAGGGAGATTAATCTAGATAGCAATAATAAAAGCTTTACCTTTTACCCCAGCAAGGGGGAGTTACCTCCTCATTGCTTGAAAAATAAAAACTGCAAAAGTAAAGAAAGAAAAGGTTTGTGCGTAAAAGTAAATTGCGAAAAGTAAAAACTGAAAACATAAAGAAAAGAAAGTGCGAAAGCGGAAATTAATTACTGGAAGCTGTAAATAAACAAACAAGATACATCTTCTTATTTATTCATTAGGAATTTTCAAAGAAGAAAGTATGAATTTTACAAATGAAATGCCTTGGTATTTATAGGCAAAATTTTGCCTCCATCAAATCATCCATCAAATTCTTCACCAAATCCATTATTAATTTCTCCACTAATTACTCCACCAAATCCATAATTGCTCCACTAATTGCTTATCTTGTTTGGTGGTGATTTGATAATTTTTATTAATTATTTATTAATTTATATTTTGCTTTGAAAATGATTGATAATGACTTTAATAATTACACACTACACACTTCTGGATGGTTCATAAATTTCGGGCATGAAATCTTCAGAATTCGAAATTATTTTGTCTTTCAAAGTTGTAGATCTTGAGTCTTCTTTAATCAGGAACTTGAATCAGCTCAATCCGATATCTGAGTAAAAAGTTATGCCAAAAATACGACAGATGCGCAAAACTGGAATTTCCCAAACTGCACTTCGTCAAAACGCCCTTTCAAGTTTCCAATCTCCAAAATTAAAATATCAAGTCCAATAATTGCCCTTATTTGACCCATATTTCGTCCTAAATGATTTCATTAAGTCCCAATATTATTTTATCTGCAAAATAAAATAAAATATATCAAAACGTTCATCAAACCCGAGAAACTAAACAAAATATTAAGTAAAAGGGGCGGTAAATATTGATATATTTTCCGCTCATCACACCCTCAAACCTAACATTTTGCTAGTCCTCGAGCAAAACAAAAAAATAAAATTAAAATTAAACTAAGCCACTTTCGTAGGGATCACGGTTGCATTTAGCATATGCAACAAGTCTTTAAACCCCTAGGTGTCCCTAGTGGACGAGTTGTAGTCTCGTGAGGGTTTACAACAATGATACCCACAAACATTTTACAAAAGTAAAAAGGTAGTAAAACTAATGCACACAAAAGCAAAAAGACAAGCGAAAAGAGAATAAAGATGTTAGTGACTAATCAGGTGAAACTTCTACTCCAAGTTACTAGTTGTTTTGTTTCATTCTAAATTACAGAATAAGTAAATTCTCCGATTATTTTTACCATTCTTCATATACACAGCGAACAAAATATTAAACAACTCATTTTTGCCCACAACAGTCATAAGTGCAGTTGATAAGAGAGTAATTTTTTTGTCCTAAAGTTCTATCAGATTTAACACCTTTTGGTAGCAATGGAATAATTTTTCTCATTTTTCTGATTTTTTTCTTTGAATTTTTTTTTCTATTTTTTTTATTTATATACAATATCTTCCATCTATGTAGCGAGTGTTGGGTCGGTGGCTCCCAAACCAGTTGGCTTTAGGGCACCAGGTGTTAAGACACCCCTACGGACTTAATTACTCAGACTTCAGATATATATATTTTTGCAGCATCTTTGATCCATGTAGCGAGCTTTGGGCCAATGACTCCCAAACCAGTTGGTTTTAGGGCACTAGGTGTCAAAACACCCTTACAGACTTAATAACTCGGATCTCGGACGTTTTTTTTTTTTTTTCTTTTTTTTACTCCATTGCTTTTTGAGATGCTTCCTCCAATTAAACTAGAGCACTGAATATTACAAACTTTTCAATTTTAGCTCATGTCTGTATGTTACCATGTATGTTGATAATATCTGTCAACTGAGCATATGACGATTCATTTTAGTCAATTTTATAGAGAATTTACAAATTAAATAATTCAAAAGGAAATAAACAAAAATTAACTTGTTTCGAATTAGGTTTGAGATACGTCTCAGGAGTGGAAACTCCTTACTCAGCTATCTCTTACCAATTTCACCTTTTTAGTCAAAATAAAAATACAAAAACACAAAATATTTTTTGTAATTTTTGAAAATTTTCCAATTTTTTTTTGTATTTTTCGAAAAATTTTGAACTAAAAATAGAAACAACACACAACTAAAAAAACAAGGTACTAATCAACTAATTCTCTCCCCCAAACCTAAATGAGACATTGTCCCCAATGTCTTAAAAAATAGAAGAAGAGTTTAGAAAATAATACCTGGTTAGCTGAAATTCTACAGGAAATTAAAGGTTAAGATCCAGATTAATCATACGCCTCTTACCACGATCGTCCTCAGACCAATTTATCTTTGAAATGATAGGGTCAACTCGTGGTTCATAGGCTATAAGTTGGTCTATTAGATCCGGAGCAGTTCTAGCAGTAAAGAGGAGTTCTTTCAAAGGTTTTGACACGAACCCATTTCTCCGGGCATCATCAAGAAACACACAAAGAAAATCATAAAATCCATCAACGTTAAATAGCCCAATTGGTTTCTGGTGTATGTTCAAGTTCGCCCAAGATAGCACTATAAAAATTTCCTCCAATGTGCCCAAGCCACCTGGCAAAGCAATAAAAGCATCAGCACGATTAATCATTTCTACCAGTCGTTCAGACATACCTGGCACGATCAGTTCCTCTCCGTTTGATGGTTCAATAAGATTTGCTTCTGCCAATGGTTTTGGGATGATTCCCAAAACGTGACTGCCTCCCTCCTGTACAGCCTTTGAAACGATCCCCATTAGTCCAAGATTGCCTCCGCCATATACTAAGTTCATATTTCTTGCAGCTAAGACTCGACCCAATTCTTGTGCTGCTTCTACGTATTGTGGTTTAGTTCCAACACTACTACCGCAAAACACACAGATGTTTTCAACTCGTCTTCTTGAAGTGGCTTCCATGTTTTACTCTGGATGTCTTCAAAAGTGCATGACAGACTGAATTTATAGTACCTGAAAAGGGTGAGTAAAAATAACACAAGTATCTTCCAGAGGACGATTAGTAGCGAATTAATATGTGATAGTCAAAAAATTCTGGATCCTGTCGGAGAAAATTAAAGAAAACAACAAAACAAATCACAATTATTAGAAAAGACAAAGAGATATTAATATTTACAAGAAAAGTAACGACTTGATTGACGTCTATTCGTCAGGGACAAGCTTCCCATCCAATTTTCTTATAAATTGGCAAACAGGGTCTTTTTGAGTCAGATTCCCAAGACTTAACTGTTGTCTTTCTTTTTGAAATTGTGTATGTAATTTGCGAATGGCTATGTGTACATATCCACTGGGATGCGTCTCAAGAGTCGAAGATATATCATCTAAAGACTCCTTACTCAAGCCATCCCTAATGAATTTAATTTTGTCTTCGCGATTATCAGACGCCATTCCTAAAGAACGACAACGAGTATTGCAATTCCAACGTGCACATTTGTAACAAACACCCATTTGCTTAGCTCTTCGTTTCTTTGCATAGGTGCTTCTTCCAAACCAGGCAGATGTGAAATAAAAGAGTCTGAAGACTCACCTGCCAATCGGACTCGTGCTTCAATTACCCAACGAATGTCATTGGGAACACCATGGATCGTCAGTAACCTCATCCGTTCCAAGCGAGCTTTGTAAACTTTCATTAGAGATTTTTGAGGGAGAGAAGGAAATTGCTTGTGAAGATTTGCGAGAGCTTATTCCATCTTGAAATGACTTAACCTGCAAAAACAAAACACACCAAATTAAATCACACCAAATCACAATATATATAAAAATTGCATGGGTTGCCTCCCTGCTAGCGCTAAGTTTAAAGTCGTCAGCCAGACTTGACTTCTCGAACGTTAGCTGGATCTGAAAGTGTAACACTTTCTTTTTGTCGCTCAAATGATTCTCCCCAGTAGTGCTTGACACGCTGGCTGTTAACCTTGAATGTGTTGTTGGTATTGGGATCCAGTAACTCAACAGCTCCATAAGGTAAAACCTGAGTGATCACAAATGGACCTGACCACCTAGATTTCAACTTTCCAGGGAAAAGTTTCAACCTCGAGTTGTACAACAACACCTGCTGCCTTGGTTCCAATTGTCTGTGCACTATTTTTCGGTCATGCCATTTCTTTGTCTTTTCTTTGTATAATCTGGCATTCTCATAAGCCTGTAGACGAAACTCCTCCAATTCGTTGAGTTGATGAAGTCGTTTCTCCCCTGCAACTTGTGAATCAAGATTCAACTTCTTCAGTGCCCAGTACGCCTTGTGTTCAAGCTCAACTGGTAGATGACACGTTTTCCCAAACACCAATCGATATGTAGACATACCAATGGGTGTCTTGTAAGCTGTCCGGTAGGCCCATAATGCATCATCTAGTTTTGTTGACCAGTCCCTTCTTGTTGATCCAACGGTTCTTTCTAGGATTCTTTTGATTTCCCTGTTTGAAACCTCAACCTGTCCATTTGACTGTGGATGGTAAGCTGTGGCAACCTTGTGAGTAACTCCGTATTTGGATAGGAGTGCATCGAAGTATCTATTGCAGAAATGAGAGCCACCGTCACTGATGATTGCACGAGGTGTTCCGAACCGAGTGAAAATATTCTTTTTCAGGAATTTGATCACGAATTTTGAATCATTGGATGGTAGTGCAATTGCTTCAACCCATTTGGAGACGTAGTCTACAGCAACCAGGATGTACAGGTTTCCGAATGATGGAACAAAGGGTCCCATGAAATCAATACCCCATACATCGAATATTTCCACTTCTAGAATGTTTTGCAATGGTCCTTCGTTTCTCCTGGAAATATTTCCCATTCTCTGGCACCTGTCACATTGAAAAGCAAAAAGATAAGCATCTTTAAAAAGGGTGGGCCAGAACAAACCTGATTGTAGGACTTTGGCTGCAGTTTTGTTTCCGCTGAAGTGTCCGCCATATGGTGATGAATGACAGTGCTGCAAAACACTGTTGACCTCCTCATGTGGAACACATCGTCTCAATAATTGATCAGCACACCGTTTGAACAGGTACGGTTCATCCCAGGCATAGTGCTTGACTTCTTTGAAGAACTTCTTCCGTTGCTGAGTTGTCCATTCCAACGGCCATTTTCCTGACACAATGTAGTTGACATAGTCAGCATACCAAGGGACTTCCTGTTGTTTCATGGCAAACAGCTGTTCATCTGGAAAAGTTTCTTTGATTGATAGTTCTTTGCCAGCTGTTTCTCCATTCTCAAGCCTCGATAGATGATCTGCCACCTGATTCTCTGTCTCTTTCCTATCTCGAATCTCCACGTCAAATTCTTGCAGAAGAAGTATCCAACGGATCAATCTGGGTTTGGCATCTTTCTTCGTGATCAGATATTTGATTGCTGAATGATCTGTGTAGACCACCACTTTGGGATCCAGTAGATAGGAGCGGAATTTGTCAAAAGCTTACACAACTGCGAGCAACTCCTTTTCGGTGGTTGTGTAGTTGAGTTGAGCTTCATTCAAAGTTCTGCTGTAGTAGTAAATGGTGTGGAAAATATTTGCTTTACGTTGTCCCAAAACTGCACCTACAGCAAAATCACTAGCATCGCACATCACTTCAAATGGAATGGTCCAGTCTGGTGCTACAATGATGGGGGCAGAAACCAACTTCTGTTTTAAGATCTCGAAAGCTTCCTGGCATTCTTTGGTAAATTTGAAAGGCACATCCTTTTCCAGAAGATTGCAAAGAGGTTTTGCAATTTTGGAAAAGTCTTTGATAAATCTCCTGTAAAAACCTGCATGTCCAAGAAAACTTCGAATCCCCTTGACAGATGTTGGTGGAGGTAGTTTTTCAATTGTTTCAATCTTTGCTTTGTCTACCTCGATTCCCTTTTGTGAGATCCGGTGTCCAAGAACAATGCCTTCTTATACCATGAAATGACATTTCTCCCAGTTGAGTACCAGGTTTGTATCTTCGCACCTTTGTAACACCTGTTCCAGATTTTGCAAGCAATGGTCAAAAGAATCTCCAAACACAGAAAAGTCATCCATGAATACCTCCATACTCTGCTCCAGCATGTCTGAGAATATGGCCATCATGCAACGCTGAAAGGTGGCGGGGGCATTACATAATCCAAATGGCATCATGCGGAAAGCAAAAGTACCATAGGGACATGTAAATGTGGTTTTCTCCTGATCTTCTGGGGCGATGGCAATCTGATTGTACCCTGAATATCCGTCAAGAAAGCCATAGAATTCATGTCCCGCCAATCTGTCTAACATCTGGTCAATGAATGGTAGCGGAAAATGGTCATTTCTCGTGGCTTTATTCAGCTTTCTGTAGTCCATGCATACTCTCCATCCAGTCACCGTTCTTGTTGGAATCAGCTCGTTCTTTTCATTGGTAACCATAGTAATTCCTCCTTTCTTCGGCACACACTGCATAGGACTTACCCAACTACTGTCTGAGATGGGGTAAATGATGCCAGCATCCAACCATTTGATGATTTCTTTCTTCACGACTTCCTTCATGATTGGATTGAGTCTCCGTTGATGTTCCACTGTGGGTTTGTACTCATCGTTCATCAGGATCTTGTGCATGCAAAATGATGGACTAATGCCTCGAATGTCTGCTATAGTCCAGCCAATGGCTTTCTTGTGCTCTCGTAATACTCTCAGTAGATTTTCTTCCTGCTCCAATGTTAGTGAAGAGAGAAATCGGAATGGTTTGTCAAGGTAGTTGATACATTCCAGGATTTCAGCATCTAGTTCGCTGTCAGTAATGTTGGTGATGCAAGCTTCAAGTGTATCTGTGGGATTTAGCTCAGTATTTTGAACGATACTATCAACAACATCAACTCTGAAACATTCTTCTTCTTTTTCATCGCTCGGGAATTTCATGGCTTTGAACACATTAAAGGTCACTTCTTGGTCCTGCACTTTCATGGTCAGTTCTCCTTTTTGCACATCAATCACAGTTTTACCTGTAGCTAAGAATGGTCTCCCAAGAATGATAGGTATTTCTTTGTCTTCTTCCATGTCAAGGATGATGAAATCTGCTGGGAGAATTAGTTTGTCGACTTTGACCAGCACATCTTCAACAACACTTCTTGGAAATGCGAGTGTTCGGTCAGCAAGTTGCAATGAAACTGAGGTAGGCATTGCTTCTCCAATCTGCAGTTTCCTGTAAATAGAGAAAGGCATCAAGTTAACACTGGCTCCTAAATCACATAAAGCCTTACCGATGTATTGTTCTCCAATGGTGCATGGGACAGTGAAACTGCCAGGATCTTTCAACTTCGGGGGAAGTTTCCTCTCTGATGGGCGCTGCATTCTTCCGTTAATGCTACTGTTTCGTAGTCTCCCAATCTTCGCTTTCGTGAAAGAATGTCTTTCATGAATTTTACATAGCTGGGCATTTCTTCCAAGGCTTCTACAAATGGAATGTTGATGTGAAGCTTTTTGAACACCTCCAGGAATCGAGCAAACTGCTTGTCCAGTTTGTTTTTCTGAAGACGTTGAGGAAAAGGTGGAGGTGGAATGATCTGTTCTTTTTCCTTTGCTTCTTTTTCCTTTGCCTCTTTTTCCTCCATCTGTGGAACTGCATCTTTTGGAACTTCCTCAACTGTTGCTTTGATTCCAACATCTTTATTGATCTCAGTACCGCTTTTTAAGGTAATAGCTTGACATTGCTCCTTCCCTCGGTTCCTTGGATTTGGTTCTGTGTTGCTGGGAAGATTACCTGGCGGTCTGTAACTCTGAGCGTTGGCCAGTTGTCCGATTTGATTCTCCAGTGCTTTGATGGAAGCTGATTGGCTCTAAAACATAGCATCATACTTTTTTAATTGATTCAACACTTCTATTATTCCTGGTTCATTTATCTGTTCTTGGCCTTTGTTCTGTTGCTGGAATCCATGTGGTGGATAGTTCTGCTGTTGGAATCCTGGTGGTGGATTGTTCTTTTGCCCTGAATTGTTGCTCCATGAAAAATTAGGATGATTCCTCCACCCTGGGTTGTAGGTGTTGGAATATGGATTGTTCCCCTGTCTGTTGAAATTGTTGACATAATTTACCGTCTCTTCTTCAAGTTGGTTTGGTTCTGGTGCTCCTCCATATGGTGAACTTGTGGATCCAGTGGTAAGAGTCTCCATGAATTTGCATATCTGATCCAGCTTGGTGTTGACTGCTGTATTGGCTCCACTTTCATAAATTCCTGCAATTCTTTGGATCATACTCCTTTCTGTTGGCCACAAGAAATTATTGTTGGCCATTTCTTCGATTAGGTCTCAAGCTTGATCTTCTCCTTTTGCCATTAAAGCTCCTCCAGCAGCAGCATCAATTGTGGTTCTCATTATTCCAGAAAGTCCATTATAGAATGTTTGGACTTGAAGCCATTTTGGAATCTCATGGTGAGGACATTTCCGAAGCAAATCTTTGTACCTTTCCCAAGCTTCGCAGAGGGATTCTGAATCTTGTTGTACAAAGGATGTGATGTCATTCCTCAATTTTCCAATTCTGGCTGGTGGACAGTACTTTGCAAGAAATTTGGTGGCTAAAGTGTTCCAAATTGTGATAGAACCTGCTGGTAGTGAATGTAGCCAAGCTTTAGCTCTGTCCTTCAGGAATATGGAAAAACTCGCAGTCTCATTGCTTCTTCTGATGCTCTGTTGTAGTTAAAAGTGCTGCAAACTTCTAGGAAGTTACTGATGTGGGCATTAGGATCTTCAGTTGCATTCCCCCCGAATTGAACTGACTGTTGAATCATCTGAATGCATGTTTTGATGTCACACGCATTTGCTGGTAAGAGAGGAAGTACAATACAGGAAATGAGTCTGTCAACCACCGGAATGGTTCTGTCTCGAATGGGAATTGGTGGTGCAACGTTCAAAGGTTCATGTTCCATGTTCACTAAAGCTTATTGGCCTTCTCGCCTTTCCCTTCTCAACTGTCTGATGGTTCTTTCAATTTCCGGGTCAAGCGGTCGGAGTTCAACGCTTCTAGTTCGTCTCATGTAGTTTCTGAAAACCTGAAACACAAGAAAACAACGACAATAAGTAAAAAGAAATTAGATATAAGTAAAGGTATCTAACCCCTAAACTAATAGTAAAAGATAAATAAGTCCCCGGCAACGGCGCCAAAAACTTGACCGGCGTAAACACACACGTATAACGCAAGCGTACGTATCGTTCAAGTAGTATAAAAATATCGATCCCACGAGGACTTAATATCTAATCTATTATTTTATGAGGTCAAAAGATTACTAGTATCTAACAGGTTGTTTGATTGATTTGAAATGGTGACGATTCTAAATTAAAAACAAGTAAATAAAATTTGTTCGAAAGTTGGTTTTAAGAAAATTCAATATTAAAAACTATCTAGGGTTGTGATTTCTTCCAATATCATTTTAAAGATGAAGTGGTTATCTTAAAGTTGGGTAATATATTGATTTATTAACCTGGAACACTAAATTATGTGTAAGCCTCTGTCGATGGTCAGACACAAATACCCAGTTTAACCCAATTGAACCATATGTCTATGTCAACCAAATTATCTGGATTCATTAAGTTTAAATTCCAATTATGGCTACCCCCGCCCGACAGGTATATTCCTATCCTGTAAGGAAATCTATTAAAGGGTTATCTATCCTCAAGGAAGATCGTGGGCTATTGAGTCTAAGGCTGAAACCTAAAATCCCTATGTCTAGTTCATTTTAGATTTACCAGATCAATTTTATTAATGGCCAGTTAATGAAAAAAGTATTAAGTTTAAGACTCAATAAATAAATCTTTATATACCCAAGCTATAATCTAACCCTTATAAAAGTGATATTGGATTTCATCACAACCCCAGATAACTAATTTAGTTACAACACATAACTAGGGCTAGTAAAAACTTGAAAATAAGAGACATAAAGTAAAAATGCGGTAAAGTAAATACTGAAAAGTAAATTACAATAAAATAAAATGCTAAGGTAAAAGGAATTACTTTTACTACTACTAATTTAGATATCTCCCATAAAATAATATATAAACTTGTGATAACATTACCAACCGACCAATCTGGCGGTATCCTGATTAAGTCCAACCAGCCATTAAGGCGGTTGTAGACAACAGAACCTGGGCGACGCTGTTCTAGGCTCGCGGCCTAGTTGGGAAGTATGAAATAACATGGAGTCGCCACCCGGTGTGAACCGGGACAAAGATTTAAGGCCGCACTCACCCCTCGCAAGGGAAGACCTCAAACCGTTGGGTTCGGAATGGTCCCTTACTTATGTCACTTGTGATGATATAATTTGTGCAATAAACTAACCGAATCTATTCATCATTCATGCTCAAGGGTACTTAGATCTAACATGCTTTCATCCAAATAATTCCACGCAATGTAACACAACAAGCATATTGAACCATTAAATCAACATGTATAAATCATTACCCGAACGCATCATAAACTAAGAACATGCATAATGAACAACCTAAACATGCTTTAACAAATGAATAACAAACTAAATTAAACCATGCTTTAAATAATAACATATAACCTAAAGACTATAACATGCTCAAATACAAATTTGGATGAGACGAGATATGTATATCTTAAGCGGTACGTGGCTTTGTATCCCGAGTGCAGACCATACTACCGTCCATTCGGAATCGGCTATGGAATTTACGTCCGGGTTTCCATCCGATATACCACAAAAGGGAACACATATCCCGCTCATCCAACAATCACATCATGCCTCAAACGACTCTCATGCAATTATATATCAAAATAAATAAAACAAAAATAAAGAAGATAAGTAAAAAAAGGTGCCCTCAGGTCTAACCTCTTTTGTCCTCTAAGAAAGGGCGTTACACGTCCGTTGGAAGGGAGATTGATCCGATGCTTTTCCAATTTGTCTACTCAACGTCTTTCCTCGCTGCTTTGATGCTCGGGCTGCTGTTTTAAGTCCGTTTCGCTGCTGTTTCGCTGCTCCGTTTCAGGTCACTGTTTTGGTCGTTTAGTGGACTGTTTTGGGTGATTTTGAAGGCTTATGGAGGTGCGTTTGTGAGGATTTTTTAGGGAAACTTTTTGGAGGTTTTTGGGATGGTTTCTAGATGATTTTAGGACTGTTTTGGAGGCTAAAGTAGAAACAAATACTGACCAGAACAGGGGACGAAACTGTGCAGTTCAAGGTGCAGTGAGGGGTGTTTCGGGACTGTTTTGGGCGCTGAATTGGAGCTGTGAATGGGGGTCTTTTGTGCGAATTTGGGGCTATATTTGAGGCTTATTTTAAGGTGTTCTAGGGCTGTGAATGGTGGCTGGAACTCGGCAATGGAGGGCTGTGAAAAGGGCTTGGGCGTGAGTGGTGTTGGTGAAGAAGAGAAGATGCGGCAATTGGAGGGTTTGTTGGCTTGGTGTTGCGGCAATGGAGGCTATTGGAAGGGCTTTGGGCGTGCAAAGGAGGCTTCACAAAGTGCTTGGACGTGCTTGAGAGAAGGATATGTGCTAGGTTTGTGAATGGGGGTGAAGGCCTCTTTTTATAGGCAAAGAGAGAAGACTTTCCTAATTTGAATAGGAAAGAATCTCCTAATTGGTGTCTAACAAGGAATGGATCTCCTAATTTAGATTTGTGATTGGATTTGATTTGGTAGGGATTTGATTTGATTTCTTTTATTTAGGTAAGGATTTTACAAGATTTTAGCATGTGATAAATGTGCATATACCTAAATAAATAGGGCATGGGCGTGAATCACTCTCCTTGGGTGTGTGGTTTTGGTTTGACTTGGTTTGAATTGGGTATTTTGGGTTTGGTTTGGGTTTGGTTTGGGTTTTGGGCCTTAGGTAAGCTTTGAAACGGAAGTCCAACAAACAACCGGAGCCAAACAACGAGGTTAAATCCAACAAAAATTCCATTTTCCAACTTTACCCTTCCAACTTCCGTTTCCCGCGACATTCATGACTAAAGAGGTAGTTGCCTCCATACGAGACTCATCATTGGGCTAATGTGTAAAAATGCAATGCCTACAGTCGCCCCCACTTTGATGGGACTTGTGTAGCGTGTGACAATGACAATCTTATCAAAGTACATGCAATGCATTTTCACTTACCTGGCTCGCCAGCTGCCACCTGGTATGCCTTCTGTGCTGAGTTGATAGTGCTAAACCCCATACCTAGGGTGTCGCGGTAGTCCATAATGCCAAACTTGGCGTGCTAAACCCCATACCTAGGGTGTCGCGGTAGTCCACATAGTCCACATATTCCTCGGTAATCCACATAGTCCACATACTCCACGGTAGTCCACATAGTCCAGATAGTCCACGGTAGTCCACGGTAGTCCACATAGTCCACATATTCCTCGGTAGTCCTCGGTAGTCCACATAGTCCACATACTCCACGGTAGTCCACATACTCCACGGTAGTCCACATACTCCACGGTAGTCCACATATTCCTCGGTGGTCCACGGTAATCCACATAGTCCACATACTCCACGGTAGTCCACATAGTCCACATACTCCATGGTAGTCCACATACTCCACGGTAGTCCACATACTCCTCGGTAGTCCACGGTAGTCCACATAGTCCACATACTCCTCGGTAGTCCACAGTAGTCCACATAGTCCACATACTCCTCGGTAGTCCACGGTAGTCCACATACTCCACGGTAGTCCACATAGTCCACATACTCCTCGGTAGTCCACGGTAATCCACATACTCCTCGGTAGTCCACAGTAGTCCACATACTCCACGGTAGTCCACAATAGTCCGCATACTCTACGGCAGTCCACAGTAATCCACATAGTCCACGGTAGTCCACACAATCCTCATAGTCCACATAGTCCACGGTAGTCATCGGTAGTCCACATAATCCACATAGTCCACATGCCATACCTGGCGTGCTAACCCCGTACATAGGGTGTCGCCGAAATATCCTCATACCCGGAGTGCCGTACCTGGCAAAACTAATCTGATGTCTCCATACTCGGAGTGTCGTACCTTGCAAAACTGATCTGATGTTTTGTGGGCCTCACACCCAGAATGTCATACCCGGCAGAACTGATACCGAACCAATGTGGGAATCGCCCCCAGAATGCCATAGCCGGCAAGCCTGCTATTGATGCTGATGATAAAGTGGGTCTCGCCCCCAGAGTGCCATACCCGGCTAAACTGATGCTGATAATAATGTGGGCCTCGCCCCCAGAGTGCCATACCCGGCAAAACTGATGCTGATAATAATTTGGGCATTGCCTTATGATTTATCCATGGATTCATTCCAAAATTCTGACAGCGTGGGCCTCGGCCCTAGGATTCATTCTCGGATTCTTTCCAAATTTTGACGACGTGGGCCTCGGCCCTCAGATTCATTCCATAGGTTCATTCCAAATTCTGACAACGTGGGCCTCGGCCCTAAGATTCATTCCCGATGCTGCTGACAATGTGGGCCTCGACCCTGGGATTCATTCCCGGATTCATTCCAAAACTCTGCTGATGTGGGCCTCGACCCTGGGATTCATTCCAAAACTCTACTGATTTGGGCCTTGACCCCGAGACTCATCTCCAAACTGAAACTGATATGGGCTTCAACCCTGGGATTCATCCCCAAAACCGAAACTGATATGGGCTTCAATCCTGGGACTCATCCCCAAAAATGAAACTGATATGGGCTTCGACCCTGGGACTCATCCCCAAAACTGATACTGATGTGTTGCTGATTCTGGTTGGCTTGTCTTTGCCGCTTTCTCTTTTTTGTTCTTTGAAACCTGTGAATACAAAATAAAACAAACACAAAAAAGAATGCAAAATATGTTACGTGTATGCATGCATGCATGAATGAATTTCCTATTCCGCTGGGTTAGGTCTTCCGCCAGTTCTCCAGGTGATTGCTCAGTCCCTGATTCGCGATATGGGAGACTGGTCGCCCCCAGTCTTGTTTTACCTTTTTTTCTCTGCTGTTTGCACTTGGTCAAGATGAACCACATGGTGGGGCCTTCCATATCATCATGCTATGTCACATGCTACGAAATAGTCCCAATAGTTATACATATCATTGTCCTCAAAGAATGCTCAGTAATGAAACCAGAGAACTTTCAAAACATTCGATGCAACTCAAATCCAAGTCTTCGAACAAATGATCTATGCCAGACTCAAAGTGTGTGTGTGCAAAGGTTCTTTTACAGCTTAATCCTTGGGTAAGCTAACTCGATGATTTCGTTTCAAAAATCGGGATCGATGGGTCAAACCAACCTAGATGTCTCAGTTAGGGTCTGCAGTTGCTTTTTCGTGCACAATGCGGTATGGTTTTATCTTTCTTTTCCTTTGTCTCTCATTTTTTCTTTTCATTTTGAACTTCTCTTTCTTTTCTTTTCTTTTCTTTTTCTCTTTTTTTTTTCTTTCTCTTTTTTTTTCAACACACCTACCCTTTAAGGTAGCATTTCTCCTCATGGTGGTCCTAATATTCGCCCATAGGTAGCTTCACGCTTATCAGTTATAGGTGGTTCAATTCTTTTCTTTAGAGACTTTTCTTTCATTTTCAACCATACCACACACATCATAACATAAACAAATCAAGATAGACATCTAAGCAAACGGTCATTCACCGACCTACAATTTCTTCAACTAGTCACATTGTCAATTACTCAGGTTTTCACCGCTAAGAACCTATAGTGAAGTGCTTACGAGTCTAACATAGATCAATCACTCAAAGTATCAGATAAAAGCACGTCAAAGGTTTATCGTTTCTAAGATTTCTCCCTAAAGCAAACGATTTCATCATCGGACTTATGTCTAACTATTGAGGACTAAAAACAAACGATTTCTTTTTTTTTCTTTTTTTTTCTCTTTTTTTTTTCTTTTTTTTTCTTTTCCTCTTTTTTTTTCTTGGGCCCACCATGGTCTTTCTCTCATTGCCGTAAGGTTTTCTGTTTCTCGATTTCCTTTTCCCCGATATCCATGTTTGCTAAACTCTTCTTTGACAAGTCTTCTTTTTCCTAACCTAACGGATATCTATGATGGCTTTTAAGACACGGGGGTTAACATGATGCATGTATGCATGAGATACATGAGATGCGTGCAATGCATGTAATATATATAATTATGAAAACAAACTTTAAACTACTTGGCCCATTATCATTTTAAAGTATTTAATCACACCATCGCGCGGTGCAAACTTGTCCCAGTTGAAAAGGCCCAACAGGTTTACACTTTACAATGATATGGCTAAATGACTTTCAAATGATAAAAGGCCCATTCACAAAGTGGCCCACTGGTATTTTAGAAGCTTTTGGTCCAACTGTCAAAGGGCACGAACTTGTCCCAGTTTAAATGGCCCAACAAGTTCACATCTTTTGACAAAAGGCCCAACTGGATCCAAATGGCGGCGGTCCGACACACAAACATAAAATAAACAACTACCGGTTCTTCATGGCTAAATCCCGCAAGTGGGTTCACGGGGCGCGGACAAAGGCTCTCGCTGACGAAGGTTTGCCCACAACTAGGACTCCCCACTCAAGGGTTCAAGCGACCAAGTGATTGCACCTTTTTTATACCTTACAGTACGTGCCAACGAGTTACGGTGTGTGACTAACTGTCGAATGGATTTCCCGTTGTAGATTCCCCAGAGGGAGGGTGGAGCGAGGCTCTCTTAAGTACCCAAGCCCCTTAGGCTCTTATCGCTTGGTGTCAGGAATAAACAACGAGTCCTCCAAACTAGTCTGTCACAACGAGCTACAAGTGATGATTTATCTAGGTGCCTTCACAGCTTTTCCCCGAAGGGTAGTGAGTGAAGAAGACACCCAACCATCACCTAGCTTCAACAAAGCCTTTGATTAACTCCCTCAACCCACTATAGAAATGGTCAACTAATGCACAAATTATACACATCACAAGACATGATTTCGAGGCCGATTCTCTAATCCCCAGTGGAGTCGCCAGACTGTAGACAACAGAACCTGGACGACGCTGTTCTAGGCTCGCGGCCTAGTTGGGAAGTATGAAATAACATGGAGTCACCACCCGGTGTGAACCGGGACAAAGATTTAAGGCCGCACTCACCCCTCGCAAGGGACGACCTCAAACCGTTGGGTTCGGAATGGTCCCTTACTTATGTCACTTGTGATGATATAATTTGTGCAATAAACTAACCGAATCTATTCATATTTCATGCTCAAGGGTACTTAGATCTAACATGCTTTCATCCAAATAATTCCACGCAATGTAACACAACAAGCATATTGAACCATTAAATCAACATGTATAAATCATTACCCGAACGCATCATAAACTAAGAACATGCATAATGAACAACCTAAACATGCTTTAACAAATGAATAACAAACTAAATTAAACCATGCTTTAAATAATAAACATATAACCTAAAGACTATAACATGCTCAAATACAAATTTGGATGAGACGAGATATGTATATCTTAAGCGGTACGTGGCTTTGTATCCCGAGTGCAGACCATACTACCGTCCATTCGGAATCGGCTATGGAATTTACGTCCGGGTTTCCATCCGATATACCACAAAAGGGAACACATATCCCGCTCATCCAACAATCACATCATGCCTCAAACGACTCTCATGCAATTATATATCAAAATAAATAAAACAAAAATAAAGAAGATAAGTAAAAAAGGTGCCCTCAGGTCTAACCTCTTTTGTCGTCTAAGAAAGGGCGTTACACGTCCGTTGGAAGGGAGATTGATCCGATGCTTTTCCAATTTGTCTACTCAACGTCTTTCCTCGCTGCTTTGATGCTCGGGCTGCTGTTTTAAGTCCGTTTCGCTGCTGTTTCGCTGCTCCGTTTCAGGTCACTGTTTTGGTCGTTTAGTGGACTGTTTTGGGTGATTTTGAAGGCTTAGGGAGGTGCGTTTGCGAGGATTTTTTAGGGAAACTTTTTGGAGGTTTTTGGGATGGTTTCTAGATGATTTTAGGACTGTTTTGGAGGCTAAAGTCGAAACAAATACTGACCAGAACAGGGGACGAAACTGTGCAGTTCAAGGTGCAGTGAGGGGTGTTTCGGGACTGTTTTGGGCGCTGAATTGGAGCTGTGAATGGGGGTCTTTTGTGCGACTTTGGGGCTATATTTGAGGCTTATTTTAAGGTGTTCTAGGGCTGTGAATGGTGGCTGGAACTCGGCAATGGAGGGCTGTGAAAAGGGCTTGGGCGTGAGTGGTGTTGGTGAAGAAGAGAAGATGCGGCAATTGGAGGGTTTGTTGGCTTGGTGTTGCGGCAATGGAGGCTATTGGAAGGGCTTTGGGCGTGCAAAGGAGGCTTCACAAAGTGTTCGGACGTGCTTGAGAGAAGGATATGTGCTAGGTTTGTGAATGGGGGTGAAGGCCTCTTTTTTATAGGCAAAAAGAGAAGACTTTCCTAATTTGAATAGGAAAGAATCTCCTAATTGGTGTCTAACAAGGAATGGATCTCCTAATTTAGATTTGTGATTGGATTTGATTTGGTAGGGATTTGATTTGATTTCTTTTATTTAGGTAAGGATTTTACAAGATTTTAGCATGTGATAAATGTGCATATACCTAAATAAAGAGGGCATGGGCGTGAATCACTCTCCTTGGGTGTGTGGTTTTGGTTTGACTTGGGTATTTTGGGTTTGGTTTGGGTTTGGTTTGGGTTTTGGGCCTTAGGTAAGCTTTGAAACGGAAGTCCAACAAACAACCGGAGCCAAACAACGAGGTTAAATCCAACAAAAATTCCATTTTCCAACTTTACCCTTCCAACGTCCGTTTCCCGCGACTTTCATGACTAAAGAGGTAGTTGCCTCCATACGAGACTCATCATTGGGCTAATGTGTAAAAATGCAATGCCTACAGCGGTAATATTTGTCCATAAACCAGCTATAAATGCGGAACCAAAATTAAATTACCAACCGACCAATCTGGCGGTATCCTTGATTAGTCAGGTTTAAACCATATGAAAATTAAATTACCAACCGACCAATATAGCGGTATCCTTTTTAAGTCAAATTTTAAATAGTGAATATATTATTTTAAGGGAGATTAATCTAGATAGCAATAATAAAAGCTTTACCTTTTACCCCAGCAAGGGGGAGTTACCTCCTCATTGCCTGAAAAATAAAAACTGCAAAAGTAAAGAAAGAAAAGGTTTGTGCGTAAAAGTAAATTGCGAAAAGTAAAAACTGAAAAAATAAAGAAAAGAAAGTGTGAAAGCGGAAATTAATTACTGGAAGCTGTAAATAAACAAACAAGATACAATCTTCTTATTTATTCATTATGAATTTTCAAAGAAGAAAGTATGAATTTTACAAATGAAATGGCTTGGTATTTATAGGCAAAATTTTGCCTCCATCAAATCATCCATCAAATTCTTCATCAAATCATCCATCAAATTATTCACCAAATCCATTATTAATTTCTCCACTAATTACTCCACCAAATCCATAATTGCTCCACTAATTGCTTATCTTGTTTGGTGGTGATTTGATAATTTTTATTAATTATTTATTAATTTATATTTTGCTTTGAAAATGATTGATAATGACTTTAATAATTACACACTACACACTTCTGGATGGTTCATAAATTTCGGGCATGAAATCTTCAGAATTCGAAATTATTTTGTATTTCAAAATTGTAGATCTTTGAGTCTTCTTTAATCAGGAACTTGAATCAGCTCAATCCGATATCTGAGTAAAACGTTATGCCCAAAATACGACAGATGCGCAAAACTGGAATTTCCAAAACTGCACTTCGTCAAAACGCCCTTTCAAGTTTCCAATCTCCAAAATTAAAATATCAAGTCCAATAATTGCCCTTATTTGACCCATATTTCATCCTAAATGATTTCATTAAGTCCCAATATTATTTTATCTGCAAAATAAACTAAAATATATCAAAACGTTCATCAAACCCGAGAAACTAAACAAAATATTAAGTAAAAGGGGCGGTAAATATTGATATATTTTCCGCTCATCAGGACGCATCCCAATAACTGCAACCGATAATGGGGGCTCACGGCCCTGGGACGCATCCCGATAACATTTTCAAAATGGGCCTCGACCCTGGGACGCATCCCCAAAACTAAAGGTACAGTGGGCTAACGGCCCTAGGCGCATCCCGATAACTGCAACCGACAACGGGGGCTCACGGTCCTGGGCCGCATCCCGATAACGTTGCAAAAATGGGCCTCGACCATGGGACGCATCCCAAAAATGGCTGATGATATAGGTTTACAGCCCTGGGACGCATCCCCAAAATTGATGATACTGAAGAAGTAGGTTATAACCCTGGGACGCATCCCCAAAACCGTTGATATGATGAAGTGGGCCTCAATCATGGGACGCATCCCCAAAACTGCTGATAAAAATATGGGCCTCAACCTTGGGACGCATCCTCAAAACTGCTGATACTGAAGAAGTGGGTACAACCCTGGGATGCATCCCCAAAACTGCTGATACTGATGAAGTGGGTTACAACCCTGGGACGCATCCCCAAAACTACTGATATGATGTGGGCCTCGACCCTGGGATGCATCCCCAAAACTGTTGATGCTGAAGAAGTGGGTACAACCCTGGGACGCATCCCCAAAACTGCTGATACTGATGAAATGGGTTACAACCCTGGGACGCATCTCCAAACTGCTTCTAATGCTGATGTGGGTCTCGACCCTGTGACTCATCCCTAAAACCGATGATGATGCTGATGTGGGTCTCGACCCTGGGACTCATCCCCAAAACTGATATTGATGCTGTTGCGGGCCTCAACCCTGGGACTCATCCCCAAAACTGATACTGATGATGACGTAGGCCTCAACCCTGAGACTCATCCCTGAAACTGATGCTGATGTGGGCCTCGACCCTGGGACTCATCCCCGAAAACTGATACCGATGTAGATGTGGACCTCGCCCAAAACCGGTACTGATATGGGCCTCGCCCGCAGACTCATACAGATGTGGGCCTCGCCCGCAGACTGATACTGATGTGGGCCTCACCCGCATACTAATACGAATGTGGGTCTCGCCCCCAGACTGATACTGATGTGATGCAGGCCTCGCCCCCAGAGAGTCATACCAAGCAGGACTGATTCTGATAAGGATGTGGGCCCCGCCCCCAGAGTGCCATACCCTGCAAGACTGATACTGATAACGATATGGGGCTCGCCCCCGAACTGTTATTGATATAGGCCTCGCCCCCAAAACTAATACTGATATGGGCCTAGCCCCATACTGATACTGATATGGATGTGGGCCTCGCCCCAAACCGGTACTGATATGGGCCTCGCCTACAAACTGATACAGATGTGGGCCTCGCCCGCAGACTGATACTGATGTGGGCCTCGCCCGCGTACTGATACTGATGTGGGTCTCGCCTCCAGACTGATACTGATGTGATGCGGGCCTCGCCCCCAGAGTGCCATACCAAGCAGGACTGATTCTGATAAGGATGTGGGCCCCGCCCCCAGAGTGCCATACCCGGCAAGACTGATTCTGATAAAGATGTGGGCCTCGCCCTCAGAGTGCCATACCCGGCAAGACTGATACTAGTGACGTGATGTTTCATTTCAACATATTATACTGCCTCTCATGAGATAATCCTGATAACTAGACATATTTTTGTCCTCAACGAATGCTTTCGTGTCGAAACCTGAGAACCTTCAAAGTACTTGATACACTCAACTCCAATCCTCTGAATAGGTGATCTGAACTAGACTCCTAGTGTGTGTGTGCCAAGGCTCTTTCGCAGCTTATTCCTTAAGTGAGCCAACTCGATGACTTCGTTTCAGAGAATCAGATCGGTGGGTCTAACCAATCTAGATGTCTCGATCACACTCTGTGATTACTTCGTCATACTCAACATGATATGGTCTTTTTTTTTTCTTTCGTCTCTTTCTTTTCATTCTTTCCTTTCTCTTTTTTTCTCTTTTTTTTTCTTTTTCTTTGACACACCTACCATTTAAGGTAGCATTTCTCCTCATGGTGGTCCTAATACTCGCCCATGGGTAGCTTCACGCTTATCGGTTATAGGCGGTCTATTTTTATATTTTTTCATCACAGAGACTCTTTCTTTATATCCAAAATATCATATATCGTAGCATAAGTAAACCAGGGTGGACATCCAAGCAAACGGTCATTCACCGATCCATCATCCATTCTACTAGTCATCTTGCCAACCACTCAGGTTTCCACTGTTGAGATCCCGTAATCAAGTGCTCGCGAGTCCAGCTGAGATCAATCCATTCATAATGCTAGACGAGAGCGCGTCTCGCACTTATCGTTTCTAAGGCTTCTCCCTACAGCAAACAATGTCATCACCGGACATATGCTCAACTATCAAAGACTTCTCACTCTCACTCTTTTTTTTTTCGCTCACTCTATGGAATTCTTCCTTTCTACTGCTGATAATATGGGCTTCGTCCCGTGAGATCCATTCCCGGAACTTATACTGATATGGGCCTCAACCCTGGGATTCTTTCCTGAGACTAATACTGATGTGGGCCTCAACCCGGTGATTCATTCCTGAGACTGATACTGATTCTGATTCATTCCTGAGACTGATGTGGGCCTCAACCCCATGATTCATTCCTAGAACTGATGACAATGTACTGCTGCCGCTTCTGGTTGGCTTGCATTTGCCACTTTCTCTTTTTTTCTCCGTTGAAACCTGTGAATAAAAAGAAAACAAAACACAAAAAGAATGCAAGTGCGTTACATGTATGCATGCATGCATGAATGAATTCCTATCCCATTGGGTTAGGTTTTCTGGTACTCTTGGTGGCTGCTCGGTCTTTTGACAAGTCTGCCCTCTTCCCTAACCAACAGGTATCTATAATGGCTTTCAAGACAAAATGGGGTTAACATGGTGCATGTATGCATGAGGTACATGAGATGTGTGTGATGTATAGAATGCATAGGTCGGCCCATTATCATTTTAAAGCGTTTAACCACACCATTGCGCGGTGCAAACTTGTCCCAGTTGAAAATGCCCAACAGGTTTACACCTTTGCGATAACATAGCTAAACAACTTCAAATGATAGGGGGCCCAAACACAAGCATAAAGAAAAAAAATTTCTATAGAGTGGCCCATCGGCATTTCAGAATATTTTGGCCCAATTGTCATAGGATACGAACTCGTCCCAGTTTAAATGGCCCAACAAGTTCGCATTTCTGACAAGAAGTCCAACTGCATCCAAATGAGGATGGTCCACAAGCACAAGGAAATAGTTGTTATAGGCCTTACAACTCTGGTCTACGTGTGGGTTTGCGGGAGTGTAGACAAAGGCTCTCGCTGACGAAGGATTACCCACAACTAGGTCTCCCCACTCAATGGTCCGAGCGACCAAGTGAGCGCACCTTTTTTATACACTAAGGTACGTGCCAACGAGCTATGGTGTGTGACTGACTGTCAAATGGATTTCCCGTTGTAGATTCCCCAGAGGGAGGGTGGAGTGAGGCTCTCTTAAGTACCCAAGCCTCTTAGGCTCTTATAGCTTGGTGACATGAATAAACAAAGGGTCCTCCAAATTAGTCCATCACAATAGGCTACAAGTAAATGATTATCTAGGTGCCTTCATAGCTTTTCCTTATAGAAAGGTAGTGAATGAAGGAAGACACCAAACCATTACCCAGCTTAACAATATGCCTTTGATTAAAACCCCTTTTAACCCACAGTAGACACGGTTAATTAAAGCACAAACATAATATTACAAGACATTATTTCGGGGTTGATTCTCTATCCCCAGTGGAGTCGCCAGACTATGGGACACAGAAATTGGATGACGCATGATGTTCCAGGCTCGCGGCCCAGTAGGGAGTACGGAGTAGCCCGCGGGGGACTAAATTGGAGAATGATGGAGTCGCCACCCGGTTTGAACCTGGAAAATGAGATTTAAGGCTGCACTCACCCCTCGCAAGGGAATACCTCAAACCATTGGGTTCGGAATGGTCCCTTACTTATGTCCACTGTAATAAAAGGATTTGTGCAATAATCTAACCAAGCCTAAGCAACACATATTTCCAAGTGTATTATACTTCTAAGTTCACATGCATGAGAATAAGGCTCACATCTAAGTTTGCATATATCCTATATCTAAGCATGCTTGAAAGTAAATCGGAATAACGACAAACATACAACTCCATAAGCACGTTATATTCAGGATGCGGAAAATGCAAGTAAACGATAATCATACAAGCATGCATACAAATGAATTGGAATAACGACAAACATATAATCTCATAAACACATTGTAATTATACATGCGGAAACACCTATAAATGGAAATTGCATGATCATGTGTATTAAAGAGAGGTAACTAGATATACAGTGCAAAAAGAGTAACTAATGGGAACAAGCATGCATGAAATATGCTTAAAGAACCAGTTCAGTACGCATGCGTTCGAGTAGCGTTTGTAAACGTGTTCGAACGTCAGTCAGAAGGCTCACGTTCGAGTTGCATTCTAGGACGCGTTCGAACGGGGTAAGACCTGATGCATGATAAAACAAAAAGTATGCGCATTCAAGTGGTGTTCGTAAACGCGTTCGAACGGCAGAGGGCCGAGAGCATGCGTTCGATGACGTGTTCGAACGGGAACTGGCAGATTACATACATTCAAATGGTTTTAGATACCGCATTCAAATAGGATCACATCAACGACATATCTAATCACATGGACACCTAAATCATGCATAAAGATTAACATACTAAGGGATAAATCATGCTTAAGAATAAATAACGCATTAGGCCTAATCAGGCTAAATAAATAAATAACGTACTAACTACATCATGCTCAAATACAAGTTTGGATGAAACGAAATACATGTATCTCTCAAATGGTACGTGGAGTTGTATCCCGAGTGCAGACCGTACTACCGTCCATTCGGATTCTGCTTACGTCCGGGTTTCCATCCGATATACCACAAAAGAGAACACGCATTTCGTTCATCCGGAATTCACATCATACCTCAACAAACGACTCTCATGCGATAATATATTAAAATAAATAAAAGACAAATGAAAGATAATAAATAGAAGGTGCCTTCAAGTCTAACCTCTTTCGTCGTCTCTCGAAACCGCGTTACATGGCCGTCGGAAGGGTTGATGGTCCGCGACTTTTCTGGTTCACTAATCTACTGCTTTCGTTCGTTGCTTCACTGCTCGAGCTACAGTTTTCACTCCGTTTTGCTGCTGTTTTGTTGCTGTATTTTGGTCATTGTTTTTGGTGTTTTAGGCTACTGTTTTTACGGTTAAAGGGCTGCTGTTTGTTGGCGTTTTTAGCTACTGTTTTGGAACAGTTTCTGGACTATTTTTGTGTGGTACATGGAACTGTTTTGGGGTGTTTGTGGGGGCTGATTCAGGACTATTTAAAAGTATTTGTAGGGGCTGATTCAGGACTGTTTTCATGGTGCAATTTTTGGTAATTTAAGGGCTGTTTGGGGCTATATTTTCGGTGATTTGAGGGTTATTGTGGCTGCTGTTCGGTTTGGCAGTGTGCGTGAGTGGCTAGGTGAGGGTTTTAACTTGAAAGGGGGCTACTTGATGAGTGGGTTTATTATTTGTTGAGGTGAGAGCTGTGTGTGGCTAGGTGAGGGTTTTAACGTGAAGGCTATGTGTCGGTTAGTTTTGTCTTTGGTGAAGGGCTTAGTTTGTGTCTTTGTTTATGAGTGACTTTGTGTGCGTGTGTTCTGGTGTGTGTCGTGTGCGTGAGTGGCTTTTTGTCTAGGGTTTATGAGTGACTTTGTGTGCGTGTGTTCTGGTGTGCGTCGTCTGCGTGAGTGGCTTTGTGTCTAGGGTTTATGAGTGGAGAGAGGAGAGTGGGGCGTGTGTGTGCGTTTTGTGCCTAGGATTTATGAGTGTAGGGCTGTGTTGAGGGGGATTTTTGTGAAGGTCAGGGGCTGTGTGAGGGGTCTTTAGGCGTTGAGTGGCTGTGAGTGGAGGGCTTACGTGAAGAAGGGTTATTGAAGGCGTGGCTGTGTAGGAACTGTGCTTGTGGCGTGAAGGCAAGGTGTGTGAAGCTGAGGCAATATGAGAGGCTCTTGGTGCGTGGCCTGAGTATTTGTGCGTGAAGAATGAGGGCGAAGGGATTCTTGTGTCGAGTCGTTTAGGGAGAATAAAAGGAGAGTTATTTAGGGTTTGTGGTTTGGTACTTCGTTCAGGTGAGAGAGAGAGAGAGATGAATGTTTTCGTGAATGAGGGGCTCTCGTTTGGGGGTTTCTTTCTTCTGTTTTTGTTTTTTGCCGTGAGAGTGGAGAGCCTTTAGGGTTTAGTTTGTGTCCTGTTTATATAGAGAGGGGGAAGGTTAGGGTTTGCATGGATTTATTTGAATAAAGAAAGGAATCAATTAGGGATGGATTAGTTTAAAAAAGGGAAAGAGTAATTGTATTGGTGGTGGAATATCTTAAATTAAGGGAGTGATTTATTTAATTTGGTATGTAATTTTTTTGGATTAGGAATTTAATTTATTTAATTTAGGAATTAGATTTAATTAATTTTGGTATTAGATTTAATTAGATATTAATTTAATTTAATTTCAATTTAGTTGGTTTTAATTTAATTTAATTGGTTTTAATCTGTGACATGTATTTTAAATGTTTTAATTATTTTTTGGATTGGGCTTGGGTGAGATGAGCTTGGTGTATTTTAATAACGGAGGTCCAATAAGCGAGCCTGAAGCTAAACAAGCGTCTAAAATCTAACAAAAATATCGGTTCCCTTCCGACGTCCGTTTCCCGCGACTTCCGCGACTTAAAAGGTAGTGTCTCCAAATGAGACTCATCATAGGGACTTATATGTAAAAATGCAGTGCCTACAGTTTCCATATTCCTATTTACTGTATCAAGCCTCATCACGTTTCTGTTGCGCTACTCTGATATCTTCCTATTTTCAGCACTCTCTTTACTAATTTGTCTAGGCTATTATTATAAATTTCTTTCTTTTATTTTCTTGAAATATCATCAAATCGGTATCTAAAATATTATTCCTATTAAACATTCACATACAACTATCAACCACATTTACATGTATATGAAATAATGTTATCATACATTTGTGATTAACATAATACTCATTCTATGTAAACATACAATACATATAACGTCAGTCATATATCCATATAGTTGTAATCATACTATCATGCATTAATATCAGCTATATGCATCTCAAATATTTTCTAGAGCATATGATCTATATACCCGTATTGTGAATTATATTCTACTTAATATGCCATGCTTTTATGAACTATTACTTTAAAACATTTTTCTGAAAAACTTACATATGAATGTACTAATGCTATCATGCATAATATCAACTATATGCATTTTCAAATGATAACCAAAATGTATGATTTATATGCACGACTTGTAAACTATACTCTACCTTAACATGTTATGCTTTTAGAAAATGCTTTCTGAAAATTCTTTCTGAAAACTCATTTCTGAAAATTTTTGTTAAAAACTTTTCTTGAAAATTGATTCCTGCTTTAAAATTCAGAATCTCTTATAAATCTGCTGTTTCCTGGAAACTTTCTTTCTAAAAGCTCTTTTTGAAATCTATATCTGAAAACTGAAAACTGTATCTGAAAACTGAAAAACTTTCTCTGAGTTCTGTGTCTCTGTCTGAAAAACTGGACGTATGATGGCGTTACGTATCGCCGTCCCCCCATACGCCTATCTAGAGGCAGAAGTGCAAATCCATGACTTTGGGGCGTTACATATCGCCTTCCCCCAAAGCATGCCACTACTGTCTCATATCTGGTGATCTTGGGGAGTTACGTATCGCCGTCCCCCAAGCCACAAACTGGAGCAGGGGGTGCGGATCTATGCTACCGCCCAAGCTTTGAAACCAGGATTTTGGGGATCTGTTAACCCTAGACCTGCTCGAGGATCTGAGAGTGTCCCCTCAGTCTTCCACATGTGCACATGTCACTATATCCGTCAATTTCATAGTATCCGTCAATTCCAACTGAATCTCAAGTTACATACTGGGGTGGGGTTTTTCCCTCATGCCCCGAAAAACATAAAATCATATTTTGTTTCTCAAAACATTTCCTGAAATACGTTTCTTTCAAAAGAAAGTCATTTAAAGCCTTTCTGTAAAAATATTTTGAATTTCAAAATCTTTCTTAACTTTAACTTAATTTCTAAAAATGATAACACACTTATATGCATATCCCTTTTTTTTATGCTTTCACTTACCCTAGAAATGCTTTCTTATGTACCTATATGTGTATTATCATATATGTACATGCATATGTCCATGCATACTACAAACTAATGATATATGTATTTCTTTTCTTTTTATACTTTCATCTTTAACTGCCTTAAGATTCATATACTAACTCTATTATCACCATATCTTACATAAATACATTTCAACTACTTTAAATATCCCACAAAACCCATGCTAACAAGCTCACCAAAACACAAAATACATACACCCTTTTTATTTTTGCATTCGGCCAAATGGTCCCTTTTCCCCAATTACTAGAGTCACCACTGCCAAATTTCCCCCAATTTCTATCCTAGGGTTCTGCCGATTTCATCTCTTTCCTTAATCAATTAAATTTCTTTCAATTTCAAGATTAAATCATTATGTATTACTCTAATTCATACTTTTTCATCCTTCTTAACTCAAAATCATTTATAATTGTACAAATCAAGTAAACCCAGAGAAATCATCGCATAGAATACTTACCCATTGCATCACTCTCGGTTTCCCTCTTCATCTCTCTTCTCTTCCCTTTCTTCTCTATTTCCCTCATTTCTGCTCTGTTTCTTTCTCTAATCTCTGTCTCGTTCACACACTGGTTCTGCAACCTCTCTCTTAATCTTTCTCTTTTTCTCTCTTCTTCATTCTCTCGCCTCAATTCTCTCTTTTTTCTCTTCTGCTCTCACTCACTCTCTTTCTTTATCTCGATCTCCATTCTTCCTCTCCGTCTCTGTTTTCTTTCTGATTTCGTGTGCGTGTGTGAGCTGTGTGTGTATATATTATGCGCGCGTGTGTGTAATATAATACTCGTGTGAATGTGTAGAAGAATATAGGGTTATTTGTATTTGGTGTGGCAAATTTCTATTAGATCCCTCAGATTTAATTATTATTGCCTTATACTAATTTCTTAAAAAAATCTCATTTTACAATTAAAATATTCTCGCGTTCGGACGCGGCCTTACGTGCGAAAAATAAATTCACGCAACTCGCTAAAATAATCTGGGATGTTACAAGAACACCAACTGCCTATAATTACTATAAATTTAATTCACTGCCTAAATCCTTTTTTGCTTACTGCTCTACTTTTTTTTTGGAATCGTTGGAAACCCCGCCGCCATACCGCCTCTTCCGGATTTAAGTAGAGCAAGTAAAACCTATGTCTGTCCAAGGCTCTTACAAGAAACGCAGTCCCTGGATTCGAATCCAGGACCTGAATGTGAGATCCTGAGCCCTACACCATCAAGCCACGCCCCTTGGGGACACACTGGTCTACTTACTACACATAGTTCTGTCATAACCCTCGCATATTTTATTAGGTTAAATGTTCATCATCATGCACACTAACATACTTTAATCAAAAATAGCATTTCTAACATGCATGATCAATAGCACCTTCTAGTTCCAATTTCCCACAACACCACTCGTCTTCTTCACCATACCACATCAACCAAAATTTATTCATTCTTCAATCATGCATTAAATCATATTAAAATCAGACCAAAATATCCATTTTGCTGCCTTATACGAACCTATAAGCAAAACATCATTTCATACATTATATCTTCATCAATAACATCTCAAACATCATGTATTATTATCAACAATAAAAATTTAGAATTAAAAGTTATTGAACAAGATTGTTCTTACCTTAATCAATCTTGATTCTTACTCCAATTGTTCTCTGAGAGAATTTATAAAGAAAATATGGTTAACATTAGCTTCAATTTAGAACTACAATATGATGCCTTTATATATGCATTATACAACTACTATATTAATTACATAATAAATGCTTAGTTGAATTATCTAACAACATATTAAATTCTAAGTTGAATTATCTAACATCCCCTCTCAAACTCAAGGTGGTAAAAACGAAACCAAATTGAGTTTGGAATCAAGTGTAGTGTAATGTCCTAGAAGAAATGATTTGGTGAAGACATCAGCTAGCTTATTAGTGGATTGGAGATACATCAAGGAAATAGTACCACGAGCAATGTGTTGGCGAATGAAATGACAATCAATCTCAATGGGTTTGGTGCGCTTATGAAAAAATCATTATGTGCTATTTCAATAGCACTTTTGTTGTCGCATTAAAGAGTGAAAGATGATGGTTAAGAGACTCTCATATCTTTTAGGAGCCAACGTAACCATAGAAGTTCAGCTGTAGTACCAGTAACAGCTCTATATTTAGCCTCAGTACTCGAGCGGGTACCAATGTCTGTTTTTTACTGCGTTGAGAAACAAGTGAGTCACTAAGAAAAATAAAGTAATATGTAGTTGATCGACGATCAGAAGGGTCTCCTGGCCTGTCAGAATCAGAATAGGCTCGAAGAACCAATGATAGAGTAGCATAAAAATGGAGACCAGTAAAGAGAGTTCCTTTAACATAACTAAGAATCTGAAGCACCGCAGCATAATGAGTAGAATGAGGAGCGGCCATGAACTGACTGACAATGTGAACTGCATAAAAATTGTCTAGTCGAGTGACTGTAAGATAAATGAGGCTTCCAACCAATTTTCTATTGGACAATTATGACCCATAGCGTCACTATTTGTACAGATCATTGTGTTGTTGTACAAATTAACTATGTGACAAAGGAGATTGCACTCTTATCATTTGTGATTAGATCACCTAGATATATAAATGATGAGAGGTCCCTATGATTTGTTCCTGGATGGAGAATGATATGAGACAGTATCAGTCCACGAAGGATAAATCATTAAATATCCCTAGTCAGAGCATTGTCGAGATTGGACATCGATAAATGCGTAAAAGACTGTTATTACACTTGTGCGCGTTGTGAGGGCACAACGTCAAAGTTCTCATATATTTGGGTATAGGATACTCATGCAAGTGTAATAGGAGGTTGTGTTTTACCGATGGTACGGGAAACAGCTTCGCTCTGGATAGACCCCCTCAGAATTCCATTGGTAGTATGACTATGTGTCTATGGAAGTCTGAAATCAGGGTAGGTGTATTTGGTCTTAACCTGAGACTTGCACCGCTAATACTTGCGACAATCAATATACTTTGGTTGCGGTCGTCCAGGGCTTTAACAGGTTCTGTGTACGCCAATGCTGGGTATATTGAGAATCGTAGTGGTGTTGGGTGTGATGTCAAGACGGAAGTGTCACTCCAGTCATATGGAGATGATGGTCACGTAGGATACGCCAATGCTTATTATATATTGATTTTGGGACCTTAATAGAAACCAACAATGGTATCAGAGCAAGGTTTGAGATGAAAAAGTTTAGGGCTTAAAATTGGGTAAATTGATTTTGAGCATGATTTGATTAAATTGGATGTTTGAATATGCTTAAATCATGTTGAATTGATGATTGATTGGATCAATTTGATCAAAATATGTTTGGAACATTTTTCCCCAATTTTGGTGGTGTTGGCCGAATACTAATAGCCCTATAATGTCTTGGATTTTTGATTTTTGATTCATTGGATGAGTTAGAATCATTCGGGAATGTGATTTAATGTCGATTGTGGAATTAATTGGATTGAATTCGAATCGGACAAAAATCCCCTCCCTTGGCCGAGACTTTGAGCATGTGATTTGGGTTTGATTTAATCAAAATGTTTGGACATGTGATGATGTAATTGAGCATGATTAGTTGTGTTAATTGATATTTTAGAAATGTTAATTTCGGTGATTATCATGTTATAACCTTTGGTTAATTAAATGTGAAATTGGATTTTTATATTTAATTAAATTGGGCCTTAAAATTGGATTTGGGCTTAATGTTGTAATTGGGCTAAATGGGCTTGGTAATAATAAGTTAGGTTTAGGCAAAATTGGTTGGATCCAATTGGGCCCAAAACCGCATCCATAAAGCCCAAATGCGACTTAATGGACCTTTAAAGTTTAATTGGGCCTAATAGGCCTAAATGATTTCTAGGCTTATGGGGTAACTCCCGGATTGGATTTTGGTTATTCGGTTTGACCCGAGTTGACCAAAAGTCCACGCCTCAAGAAATTAATTAAAAAGCCCATTGGACTTTAATTAAATTAACGTTGGATGTTAATCGGGCTTTGAGACCCGTAACGATTAAATTTGGAATTTAAGTCGTAAAAGTTCATTATTAAAGTAGTAGATTAATTTGGAATTAAATAGTGAATTAGTATTAAATACATATTAAATTGGATTTAATTGTGTAGTTAAATTTAATTCGAAATTCGTACTTTAAGTACTATTCGCAAAACGAGTTTGACTCGCGCAAAAACGAGTTTGACTCGCGCAAAATCAAATCATTGTTTGAACATTGGATGATCACTAATTATCAGATTAATTAATTTGATTAGATTAATTGATAACATGCTTGTATGAATACATGGTTGCGATGCATGAATAATGTATATCGGATGGATATTAGATGGGTGGGACAATTTTAGAAATTGTTGTAATAAATTCGATTTATTAATTGGACCTGCGTGTCCAGCCTTATACCTCCATATTCTTTGTATTCTCTTCTCACCTATTCCCCTCAATGTATATGAGGTTTCTTTAGAAGTGTAGTGTAACGAGTAGAAGTAATACATGTGCTAGCGGGAGAGAGAAATAGAGTGATTTGATCTAAGATCAATGTGTAAAGTATCCATCCGCATATCATTATTATTTTATTATACGCGCTTTATTATGTGTTTAGAATGCATGTTTAAGGGTGTATGATGATGAGACCTTAACAAATATAATAAATTGGTTGCCAATTTGCAGTCGAAAAACCCTCGCAAAATATTAAGCGTCTTCCTTCCATATCCGAGACTGGCATTGGCTTGTTGGCCAAAGTCAAGGCCTTTGTCTCGAGGATGTGTTTGAATCACGAAGGCTTTGTTCCATATCAGTGTCTTGTCCAAGTTGTGGTTTTTTGGCCAAAGTCAAGACCACTTCTTGTCCATCGACATTGATTACGAAGCTTTCCATGGTCAATGGGTCGCGTTTGACTGGGATCACTAAGTTTTTGTGCCAAAGCCAAGGCTTAGTTGATTCAGAGGAAAAATGTTAGGTAATACATTGGATGTATTGGCATATATAAGATATATGTTTCGGACTTGGATGTCCCCCTACCGGATCTAGGAATTGGATTGGATCCAATCGATCTTAGAGATTTACCTAGTTAATTATCATACAATTTGTTGGCCAAAGTCAAGATTGTGTGATATTTAACGGGATCCTAGCCTACTAGGAAACGCGATTTCCCGAGTACTCCACAGAGGGTTAGAGGCTCGCCTAAAAATAGTGGAGGCAAGAATTGAATTTGCAATATTCGTTTAATTACTTGTCATACGCGCTCATTCAAATATCATTCGTCAAATAGATTAAATGTTAGTTGGACTAATATTTAAATGTTGTTTTAATAAATAATTGGACTATATTCAAACAATTCATTTATAATTGATTTTATAATTGGATTATAGTAATAATATAATTGATTTTAATATATTAAATTATAGTTGATTAAATAGTTGGACTATTGTAATCATTATAATAAATAGTACCAAAATCTTTGATTAAATAGTTGGACTATTAAAATCAAGATAAAAGTGAAAGATTGACATTTAAAACATAATCCTAGGGAAAATGTATTTAAATGGTTTAATTTTCAAATTGGGAATAATTTCAGGATGGTCCTGAAAAATAATAAGTTACTTTATTTGATAAAATAACATATTATGCCTAAGCCCGGAGTTAAGCAAACAATAGAGCATAATCTTTGGAAGAGTTATGTGATGATAACTTTAGTGCTTAATCCATTAAGCTTGTTGTAGTAGACTCCTTAATTTCTAAATCAGAACTAAGGATTAGATCCTTAAAATATGATAAAGAAATTGAAGGATCTTCATAAATCTATACTTAGATTTTAGAAGTACTAATATTGCAATAGTAAACTCTTGGAGAGTTAATGACTATTCTCAATGAGATAAAGTCAAAACTTTGCAATTAGGCAAGTAGCGCATGGCGCACCTTACTTCGATATTCTAGAAGGCCAAGGCTTGGCCAAAGGCTTCTGGAATATGAAGGCAAAATCATTATACTCTTCTGGGAAGATAAAGGACATATCCCAAAATGTCTGCCTAAATTGTGGCAAACGGGATCGCGGAAGCGTGACTGCCATTTGAACAAAGCAGACATGAAGGAATTGAAGACGAGCAAGGCTCTGACTTCAAATATGTTTGTCAAAATTATGTTCACTACTAGTATTAAAATTGGATTTTAAATACTTAATGTAATACATAAATATATGTATTGATGTTCAGAATCTATTTTGAACAGGATACTGACTTCAATACAGATTAATCTGTGAATTGTAAACGGGACGAAATTCGCTGTTTTAACCGTAGATACCTAAGTTTAGGAACTACCCTCGGGTGTGTACCTAAATTTGGAAAATGTTATAATGTAACTAGTTTGACTAGATACATTATCTCTAAATCAGTGGTTTAACCCGCTGCGGGTGAACCTTTATATTCTTGAACACTAAAGTGTTTATTATATAAAGATGATATTGAGATAAACACATTAGATGTGAATAACAGTATTTATATTGAATATAAATATATCTCAAACATATAACATGAACAAATAAATAGCTCAAACTGATTGATAAGAAAAAACTTGGTTGTGGCATTGTTGTCTGGGACACAATTTGTTGGGGTTGGTGCTCAGAGCGCCAATCCGGACCGTATTTATGTCTGATTCATGAATACGAACATCCCCTTATTCCATAATATTACTTATTTGTGGTTGCACCTCTTGTTTTTATATACGTATTCGATCTGATTACGATTTGATTGAAACTAAATGTGGTTTAGTGATATGTATATATTAGAAAAAGGCCCGATAATATATAATGCAATACACAGTTGCAAAGTTAGTTTGTAATTGACATTGGGAAGTTTCACTGCTATATGTATGTTATCAAACATAGTTTCTGGTCAAGATTTGCTAACACGGGTCGATTAGACAAATGCGTTGAGACCAGTACATGTCGTATATCGAGACTCGGTCCGATGGTTTATCACAATGAACCATGAGTCTATGGAGACTCGTATAGACGTGTAGGTGTTAGATAGTGGATAAACACTGAACGGCTCACCGAAGATTCTTAATTGATGGTACACACCAACGTCAATAAGAATCTTCTCGGGTTGAGTAGCATAGTGGTCCTTCGACTTGGGACACCACTGTGGATATATGAGACATCCTCCACACTTAGATGGCAGTCACGTCACCGATCTATTTAGATCAGACCTCCGGCTGTTCGTTGGGTGTGGATCGATCCTCAGGATATCCTGTGTGTGTCAAGATAGGATCCGTCAGTTCTGTGTACAGAGCATAGGTAGTCCATATATATTTAGTAGTCTGTTAAATCTGTGGCCACAGTATACATCGGAATTAAGTTCCGAGTGTTATTTAAAGATTGCTAATAGATACGTCGACGAGATAATACCTATAGAGATTTGACGTTTACATCTATATCTCTGGGATTATCTGGATACCTGTGACGGAGGGATTATACGTATGCAATGACCTCGACCTGTATGATTCAGCTAGTTTATCCGTGATCGTCATAATCTACGGGTGGATAGATTATGCACATGAAATTGGATTTCGTGACGGATATGCCTGAATCTAGAGAGTCTCAATAATGAAACATACTCGTAGAGCACTAGAGCAACGTTTATAAATAATGTGATTATTTATAAATCGTTAAATGTTAAACGAAAAATACATGCGAACGGGCCGAACCGTCATTTCCTAATTAATGTGTATTTGTATTTAATATATGATATATTAAATACACATTAATAATAGTCAAATAAAGGTATTTGACATATATCATTAATATATGTATTTGAGATATTTAAAGTAAATATAATACATATATTTATATATTTGTATTTAATTAATTATTTAATTATTTAATTGTTAAATGATTAATATAATTAAAATATAAATATATCACCAAATGATTAAAGTTGGGAAGTGATTGATTATAAGTTGCAATTGTTGACTTATACTTTAAAGGAAATGGTGTCAAATTGATTTTGACTTCTTAAGATATTTGTTCAAAATTGTTTGAAAATGAAAAAATATATTTTCCTTTATTTCTTGCTAAATTCGGCCATACACTTAAAATATAAGAGTTATATATTTTTCTTATTTGCATTTGTTGACTAATTAAATGTCTTTAAAGTTGTTTTTTAGATATTTAACCAAGTTGATCAAATGTAAGGTGAAATGAAATTGAAATTAATTAACTTGTATTTGGTTTGGGAATTTCGGCCAAGGCATCTTTGATACAAGTATATATTGTTTTTCATTTCATTTCCTGTTAACCTAATACACTTTAAAAGAAAACTCCATTAATGGAAACCAAAGGAAGCTTGTGAGAAAGAAAGAAGAAACCAAAGAAAGCTTGATTTTTAGTAAGTTTTTCCAACTTACTATTAGAAAGGAAAATGTTTCTTAGGACCTAGGCTTTAACATATGATGTTCTTAGGTTATTTCTTTCTTTATTCTTTGTTTTTTTGATGATGGAAGTTTTGGTGAAAGTGTAGAGCATGTATGATGAAGGAAGCTTATGGCTATTGTAGTAATAAGTGTTCTTTTATGGTTTTGGAAACCTTGTTGCTAATCTAGAGTTGTTGACCCACTCTTAGATGACCTAGATTTGATCTTGAGTTGTTTCATTGTGTTGAGACTTTGATTGGATGGAAGAAACATGATTGAAGTATTGGATTTAACCAATTTGGTCTAATTTGTCCAATTTGAAGAAATTGAAAAATTAGGGTTCATGACCAATTCCAAATTTGGGGCTTTTCATATATGTTGTGCATTTGGATGTGTATAAGATGCATATAAAATTTCATGTTGATTGGATTACATCTTGATGTATTTTGAAGCATGAAATGACAAAGTGCACACTTTGGCACCAAGGTGGTGCATTCGGCCAAGAGTTGGATATTTGGGGATTTTGATTGTTTTGGTGTTTTGATGTTTTGAACATGCTAAGTTCATCTTAGAAATGATTTAGAATCATTCAAAATTGATTTGATCAATTTCGGACTAAAATGGACAAAGTACCAAGTATAAGGGCAATTCGGTAAATTCACTTAAATATGATTTATTTGAATTTTATTTCATAATTTGATTATTGGATAATTAAATAAATATGTTTATTTAATTAAACCGAGAAAAAGTTTTGAAATCGGAAAATTTGATTTTCCAACGTTTCCGCTGCGTTACCAGATTCTGCCCCTAAAACCCCCTACACAATTAAACAAGACTCGTATATCCGCACTTTTGAAGAGTGGGTACTCGGACTGATTTGATTCTAGTCAAATAAAGTCTACAATCTAGTTTATGGGCAAAGTGCCTAAAACACATTTACTTGGTGAAAGTGCAACTGCCACCGATCTGTTAGCCATAGTTCATAGTGAAGCAAGTGGGCCCGTATCTAGCTAGGCTAGATGTGGATATGAATATTTCGTGACCTTTACGGATGTGGCATCACGTTATGGTTGTGTGTTTCTTTTGAAAAACACAAATCGGAAACTTTTACAGTTTCGACACGAAATAGACAAACAGAACGGCTAAAGTATTAAACCGTCACGGTAAGACCGTAATGGAAAATACTTAAGCAATAAGTTTCTTATATACTTGAAAGAGTAAAGTATTCTTTCAATGAGGACTCCTCCCGGAACACGTCAATTTGACGTTGTGTCCGAACTGAGTAACCGAATTTTGTTAGACATGATAAGGTTAATCATGAGTCGCTCTGAGCTACCATTTCCTTCAACGGATAAGCATTAATAGTGCAAGAACTTATTTAGAATAAGATTCCATAATAATCTGTTTGACAGATATCATATTAGATATGAACAGGAAAGAAACCAGGTTTCTCATTCCTGAAGATTTGGGTATGCTAGGCATATGTTTGGATGATACCAAACTAAAACCCAAATTGGATAAGTGCCAAATGTAGGTTATCCTAGGGATACCATAAGTATTGTGCTTATACAACTCACAAGAGAACAATTAGATTGTTGCTCGCTATGCAGTTTTCCTAAAAGGAATACCGATATGCAGTGGTAAGTGGGAGAATAGTAAAACTCGATGAAAAACGGAGTAATATTATTCCAGGCATCGATTCCTAATGGAACATAAATAGTTCATCAATGATGAAACTATAACATTAATCTTCGAATACACAAGAACCGCGTATGTCGGAGAGAGTCAGAAAACAACCTGGGAATGGGTTTCTGATCTCACCTTAAAAATATGTCTATCTTATTGAGGTATACCAACTGACTACGTACGAGGAAGTGATACAATGTATCGACTCCCTAATTATGGCAAAGTGCCATAAGTCCGAAATGGATTCCATGTATATCAACTATGTTTTGATACTAGTTGACGTACCGCAAGGCATTGTGCCTATTGGTACTATATAAGTCTTCAAGGAAGACATACATGGAAGGCAACATACCAACGTACTAAGCTAGGCTTGTAGCGGAAAGGTATCATTATCAACATTGTGTTGATTACGATTCAACCTTTTACTTGTTGCCACGGTATATCCATTTGGATAATGCTTGCTAAAGCTGCATGTTTCATTTATGAAATATGTCAGCTTAACGGGAAAATCGCTTTCCTGAAAAGGAAACCTTTCGGAGGATGTTTAAAAAATCCTGACGATTTTGTCGTACCAAAACTAGCAAACAAGGTTTGCGGGTTATTCGATCCATGGTTGGATAGAAGCAAGCATAGGTTCTTGGAATTGTCGTTTTGATGTAATCATAATGGAGTATGATTTAATTCAAAACGAAAATAATTCTTGTGTATATAAGGAGGTTAGTGGGAGCGCACTGACAGTGGCTGTCAAATAAATAATGATAATACGTCATTTCTTGGAAATGATATTCCCATAATAAAAATCGGTGAAAGCTTGGCTTTCGAGAAAATTCTCCGAGAAACTGTACATTGAAAAAATGTACGTCACCCGGTGTCTCATACGCTTTGAGCATATGAAGTGATAGTCACTGGATTGAAGTTAAGAACATCCGTTAGTATCTTAGAGAACTAAGGGTGCTATTTAGTCTATGGAGAATGAGAACTTGAAGTGACTGGGATCACTACTGCAAGTTTCCTAAACCGATATTTAAAACGACTATAAGTCACAAACGGTACTACAAAGTTTGAATAACGGTACAGTGAGCTGGAAATCTTCCAAGCAAGATATTGTTACCGAATAAACAACAAATGCGGGTTATTGCTGCAGCTGAGGCGGCAATAGAAGCCTTCTGGGTCGATAATAAATCTAATTAGATTAGAAATAATTCTGTTAGCAACTGAGATAGGCGTCAGCACAGGCTAAAGAATTAATGGTATCATCAACGATCCAGATACATACTTCGATATTCATCTGATTCATTCGGATCATACATCGTGGCGATGTGATGATCGAATAAATCACATCAGATGATAATCATGCAAATCCGCTGACGAAAGCCTTTTCTCAGTAGTTTGAGCCAACCGTACATAGTTCGGGTGTAAGACACTCGAGTAACTGGCTATAGGCCAAGTGGGAGATTGTTGGACAATTATGACCCATAGCGTCACTATTTGTACAAATCATTGTGTTGTTGTACAAATTAACTATGTGACAAAGGAGATTGCACTCTTATCATTTGTGATTAGATCACCTAGATATATAAATGATGAGAGGTCCCTATGACTTGTTCCTGGACGGAGAATGATATGAGACAGTATCAGTCCACGAAAGATAAATCATTAAATATCCCTAGTCAAAGCATTGTCGAGATTGGACATCGATAAATGCTTAAAAGACTAGTATTACACTTGTACGCGTTGTGAGGGCACAACGACATAGTTCTCATATATTTGGGTATAAGATACTAATGCAAGTGTAATAGGAGGTTGTGTTTTAACGATGGTACGAGAAACAGCTTCGCTCTGGATAGACCCCCTCAGAATTCCATTGGTAGTATGACTATGTGTCTATGGAAGTCCGAAATCAGGGTAGGTGTATTTGGTCTTAACCTGAGACTTGCACCGCTAATACTTGCGACAATCAATATACTTTGGTTGCGGTCGTCCAGGGCTTTAACAGGTTCTGTGTACGCCAATGCTGGGTATATGAGAATCGTAGTGTGTTGGGTGTGATGTCAAGACGGAAGTGTCACTCCAGTCATATGGAGATGATGGTCACGTAGGATACGGTACTATTACTTTTAAGTACTGCAGTCATCGGGATAAAATGACAAGTCATGTTTATCCGATTATAGAGACTATTACCAGACATCCGACATGTGCTTCGTACGGGGCAGACACAATTCCAGCCTCAGGCCTAGCACGTGATCATTCGATACTGGACAGAAATACGCAATACTAAGTATACTACGCCTGATATAGATCCTTTATTCCTAAAAGGATATTTCCGGAGAATTGGGGAGGCATGGCGCTTTGCTAGAGGCCAACCTTGTCTTGTAAATCGGTATAAACGTAGTACGAGGTACTTACGTGTTCGGATAGTCCGACGACCGAATTTACTGCCAACATATCTGGGGATCTCATGGGTCGCTTCCCAAAGATTCACCGATGACGTATGACTCGCACTCTAAATTAATCTGGGATTAATTGCGGAGATATTTTATCTGGGATAAAATATCAATTAAAGAGAGATAACGATTAATTTGGAATTAATCGAGTATTAATATATTTGATATATTAAAAGAAATTAGATTTCGACGCAGAATTAAAATTAGATTTTAATTCGAGCAAACGAATTAATTTGGAATTAATTCGTTAGCGATGTGAATAGTGACTTCGCTAGGCGTAATCATTTAATTACGACGCAACGGAAAATTCATTAATTTGGAATTAGCGAACCCGAGCCCAGGATTGTTTGCGAGCGCATTCGCATTTCGAATTCGAGTGCTGCACGCAAGTCAAATCAAGCGTCAAATCATTAGTCGTATCAAGCGTCAAATCACTTGTCACTTTAAATGATGTGACTTGACAACTTGAATGATAAATGTGACTTGATGGAGTTGTTGAAAAACTTTTTGAAAGCTTGAAAGACATTTACTATTATTTTAATAAGTGTTTGACTTTTGATTTTGGTATTAGATACACAAAATTAAAACCAACAACTTCACTTCTTCTCTCCTACACTCACGCCTAAATGGGCATTTTCTCTCCTAAAACTTTCTGGTTCAGTGCCGAGAAGAAGGGAAGCCTAGAGTGGGATTTTGTGGGAAAATCTCAAGTGCTAGCACACTTACGAGACATGCGAAGGTGATAGGGAAGTCCACCCATGAGCCGGGAATCGTTCGATGAAGCTTGGAGCTTGTTCGAGGAGCTCAAAAACAGAAAATGGAGGGCTATGAACTGCTCACTGCCGAGCAGTGAAGGAAGGCAGAAAAGTTGTTTTGTTGCCTCGCGCGTCGCTCAACTGATCGATATGAGTATTCCGTAACTTCTTCGATTTGTATTCGCACATATTTCATGCTTATTATTATTGATCTTGGGACCTTAATAGAAACCAACATTTTCTATGGAGAGTATGATCATCAGGATGAGTGATATATTCATCTATATGTGTAAGAAGAATATTATACTTAATTGGAGTTGGAGCTGTCTGTAAGGCCAGCTCGAGAAAGAAGATCAGAGGCATACTTGGCTTGCGAGAGATGATAACCATCACCAGAAAAAATAACCTCATGGCCTAAAAAATAGCTCAAAGAACCAAGACTTTCATTTCAAATTATTGACTAAGAGTCTATTTGAGATCTGCAATGCCTGAAATATCATCTCTAGTATTAATCATATCATCAACATAAAGAAGTAAGATTACAATACCATTTTCGAATTTTCGAAGAAATAAAGGTGATTCATGTGGACTGGAGGTGAACCCAATCTGACTGACAGAGGTACTGAATTTGGCAAACCATGCACGAAAAGCTTGCTTCAAACCATATAAGGCTTGTTGGAGGTGACATACTATATTTAGTGGATGATCAAGAACATGAGGAGGCTTCATATAAACTTCTTCAGTGAGATCACCATTGAGAAAAGCATTCTTGACATCCATCTGAAACAGACTTCATTGCCGAGCAATAACAATAGCAAGCAAATTGCGAACTGAAGTAAGACGAGCAACATGAGTAAAAGTCTCCTCATAATCAATCTCATACTCTTGAGTGAATACTTTAGCAACAAGACGTGTTTTATACCTCTTTGTGGATGACAGCAATGGAAGAAGAAATAGAAACTTAGCACAGAAATAATACATGGGATCTAGTACCATTACCACGTGAAAGAAAAGCCATTGGTAATAAATGAGTCTTCAAGATCAAGCAAGATAGGAATGATCAAGTGGAGTGGTATCGTGCACGATTAGTGATGAAAAGATATACTCAGAAAGAAGAGATCGATTTCAATGATATATTTTCTCCGGTGGTTCAACCTACAACAATCAGAATAGTCATGACTATGTGTGCTACTTTCGAACTACATCTGGAACAGTTGGATGTAAAAATTTTATTTCTTCATGGAGAACATGAAGAATAAATTTATATGGACTAACCAAAAGGTTTTGCTAAAATAGGCAATGAGAACTTGGTTTGCATGTTGAATTAACATCTATATGGTCTCAAACAGACGCCGAGATGTTGATATAAGAGATTTGATTCCTTCATTATTTACCTTGGGTACAACAGACTCAGTTCAGACCATTGTACATATTACAAGAGGTTTGGAAATATTGATTTTATTATTTTGTTGTTGTATGTGGACAATATATTGATAGTAGACCCTAACAAAGATCGAGTCCAAGAATTAAATGCACAGTTAGCTAAAGAATTTGACATGAACGATCTGGGACCAGCAAACAAGATTCTAGGATGCAAATACACCAAGACATAAATATCAGGAAGATTGGCTTTGTCAGAAAAATTACTTGAAGAAAATTTTACTGCGATTTGACATGGAAGATTTTAAGCCAATTTCTACCTTCTTCATGTTAATTTCATGTTATCCTCTTTTATGTGTCCTAACAATGAAGCTGAGAGGAATGAGATATCTCGAGTATCGTATGCATCAGCAGTGAGAAGCTTTATGTACGCCATAATTTGTACAAGACCAGACATTACACAAACAGTGAGAGCAGTTAGTCATTTTTATGGCGAATTCTGGTAGGGAGCATTGGAATGCTGTTAGAAGGATCCTTAGATATATCAAATGAACCTCAGATGCTGCATTAATTTATGGATGATCAGAATTAGTTGTTAGGAGCTACGTGGATTCAAATTTTTTTAGGAGATCTTGACAAAAGAAAATCCACTACATGTTATGTGTTTGTACTTGTAGGAGGAGCAGTGAGCTGGGTATCCAAGTTACAGAGTGTTGTGGCTTTGTCTACAACAGAAGCTGAATACAAGATAGCTACACAAGCTTGTAAGGAAGCTATTTGGTTTCAAAAGTTATTGGAGGAGCTCAAGCACAAACAATTGAAGATTTCATTATTTTTGTGACAGTCAGAGTGATTTGTATATTGCAAAGAATCCAGCCATCCATTCAAGAACAAAGCATATAGGAATACAATACCACTTTGTTCGTGAAGTAGTGGAAGAAGACAGTGTGGACTTATTGAAGGTACACACCAATGAAAACCTTGCATATGTAATGACCAAGCCTATCAATATAGATAAGTTTGTATGGTGTAAATCCTCTTATGGCTTATGGCTTAGTAGAAACGTAAGCAGCTTCAAGACGACAAAGTAGAACGGATACTGTGGAAAGTTATTGATTCTCAATCAAGTTACAAAGTGGGAGAATTGTTAAGCACCTTGCACCTTTCGATGCTTAAAGTCAGCACCGAAGGGTGCAAATGATTAAAAAAATATATATTAAATTTGTGAGTGGGTCTCACATGTAAAAAAGAAAATAATAAAAAATAAAATTCATTATTTGCACAGTGAATCTCATGCCTATAAATAAAGACTTCATTTCATTATTTTCTTCATTCCATTATCAACCAAATCCTCTATATTCTAAGAGAGAAAAATATTATTTCTTCTGAAGAGTTTGTGAGTGAGTTGTAATTCTCCTATTCTAAAAAAGTGTGAGATTGTTCACTTCTTATGTTTAGAGAGAGGTTGTAAAATTCTTTCCACTATAGTGAAATCCTTCTACATTTGCCCATGGATGTTTCCCTCAGATTGAGGATTTTACCACGTTAAATCTGAGTCTCATTGCTTTATTTTATTATTAATATTATGGTAGGCTACGCCTCCTAATTATTATTGTATTGTTATATGGTAGACAACGCCTCCTAAACTAATAATTATTCTCAATTTCATTTTACTTGCATGTCAGATTCAGCCCACAATCCCCTAATACCGAAAACTACCTCAAGGCATAGTGACAAATATGGAGATGGTTTTGTCACGGGTGAAGGTGTTGGAGTATTGATAAGCTTACTTTTGTTGGCATGCTCTAAATATAACATATACATTATTTTGGACAGGTGAAGGAGAGCTTGGAACATGCAATGAAACATAGTGCACCAATCATAGCGAAGAACTTGGGAGGTGCCGTTAATTGTGATGCTTACCCAAGAGCTTATGGGCTTGGAGTGTCACATGATCATATTGTAAGTTTTTTTTTTTTTTTTCCCTCTTTTCACTTGGCAGTACGGACTGGGAAACTTTGGTTATGGAAAAAGTATGGAAGATCCTTGCCGATCAGAAAATGGAGCCAGAGGAATCAAAACAAGTTTAGGATCTCAAATGGTCTGGAGAAGTGGGATTTGGCGATATAATAGATTAAATTTAATGCATGAAATGACATTAAGAATGTTTTCAATTATAGCCATCATTCACAGTGATGAAAATGAAACGTAATTCACTATTCTAAAATTGTCACGGAGAGGAGCTAATTAAACTTGGTTTATTTTCTGGTATCAACCTAGAGGATGCAGTCTGTTGCGGTCCATTCAGCATTTTGCAATAATCTTATTGAATCCTTTCAGTGTCTACACTCTGAAAACCGGAAAATAAAATATCAATATGGTGTGTGTGAGAAAAATCCATTGTCGTTCGTGACTAGATCTTTTATTAATGTTCAAAATGGGTTTTTAAAGATTTATAATGTGGTGCTCAAGTGTTGAAAGTTTTAACAAGATTTTTATTGTAATAAAAAATTACAATTAGTAATCCTACTTTCTGTTCAAAATGAAATTTCTTAACACATTGTAGGTACATATCATGATACCTAATTTATTTTTAAATTAATCCGTGCATTTCCCACTTTATTTTCTGTATTTTTATCATTTTTTCTATACAAACTAACAATTAACTTTAGGAATAAATTCAGAGAGATGTGTATGGATAAACTATACAACTTCATCAAAATATGAGTTTCTCCAATTTCAAGAAATCGAAGATACTCTTCTTTTGTCAATCATTCATACCCAATTTGTAATTTTTTTTTTTTTTTTAAAAAAAAAAAAAAGCTTAAAGAATGATAATAAATCTTACGTATAAATATTATATTTGTAGAAATAAAAGGATTATTATCCAAATTAGTTAGTAATTTGATAAAATGACTGTCTAATGACATAATTTCTGCTCAGACAAATCCAGATGAAAAATGAGAACAAGACTTCTAGACAACCCCAAGTGGCTTACTTGTCTACCTTATTTGTTTTTTTAAGGGCAAGTGTTATCTAGGTCTTGATTGTTCAGTTTAAATATAATTAAATTTAAAAGTTTTCAAAATCATCACGTAGCTTTTGCATATTCATTCATTTAACCTTCTTTCCCTCATTTTTAATATTAGAAATCTCACCGTCAAATCATTCAAATTAAATTTAAATAGAGCAGATAAAATCTTCGACTATTTTAAACTATTATAAAAAATACACACCATTTACCATTAAACCACACTCTGCTGGAGACTATTCAACCTTCTCATATATTCTAAATTGATGGATACAATTGACTCCTATGACAAAAGAAGGTTGAATCTTTTTTTTTTTTTTAAACCAATCATCCCACGTAAGGGTTAAAAGATTTGTTGCACTTAATCCATGAGTTTAAAAATACATTTGTGCAAGGAAAATTATTTTTGAGACGTGTGAAATATTATTTAGAAAAAAGGATAAATAGACCCTCAACTTTTGTTCATATGATCACAAAGATCCCATTCATTTTAAAATAGTCACAAAGACTCATTTTAATAATTTTTGTCTTAAAATATTTTTACAAAGTAAGTAAGACTTGTTAAATATGTAAGAACTGTGTGCTAATTTTGAAAATTTTTATGACAAATGTATTTATCCGGATTGATATTTTAAGCAAATTCAATCAAAATTTTGATTCATGTCAAATTTTTATCCTAAATTCCGTACCGAAAGATACGAGTCGGGATTTTCAGCCAATCATTAAAAAAAAGTAAATATATAGTATCCATACATTAGAAAATGTAAGTATGATCAAAAATGGCAAAATTTGACACAACTCATTTATCTTACATGAACAAATTAGTTTGGATAATTAAATTTGATACGATTATTAAATGAATCGTATTTGTGTTAACCCATTTAATAATCATGTTGGATTCAGATTCGGATTCAGATTTAAAACCATGACTCCCCAACTTGTTTATGACATACTTATTAAATGATGATATTTGTTTTCAATATTTATACAGATATATATATATATAAATTGGTTCAATTTATGTTATAAGCAGGCCTATCTATGAATAGGTAGTGATATTAATATAAATCGAATTATATGAGTATTAAATTCGTTAGTGGATCTTGTCATCACACGAAGCTGACGATCATCTATGATGTATGCTTAAACCAAATATATCATACTCGTCACTAGAGGACTTATATGATAAACTTCGACAGATTTAGGATGTACTTATATTTATGATAAAAATTTAGACCTTGGATAATATTATGCATAGAAATGAAAGAGACAAGAAGCATATGAACATTATCAAAACTAATACAAAAATATTTGTCCCTATGGCGGTGAGGTGAAGATAATATCAATCATACAACCAAAACAATAAAATAAATAAATAAATAAATAATTATTCAACTCAACAATTAATTATTACAAGAATAGAAACAAACTATTTTCAGTATCAATTTTCACATTTGAGATTGCATAAAAATCCTTACAGAGAATCGAATATACTTCCAATATTTTTATTCATTTTTCTCATGGAAGCCGATGTTTCGATTTATCTGTTTTCAAAACCCTAATTTCTTCCCTTTTGTTACAATTTCTGTAGAAAAATAAAACTTGGAAATTCAGATTAGGGTTTATGTAATTGAAACAACGACGATGAATCTCGCGGTGGTGTATTTCTTGTGTATTTTCTTAATTTCCCGATTGGCTTCAGCAAATGTGGTGTTGATTGGGAACAACGTTACTCTTTCTTTCGATGATATCGAAGCTAATTTCGGTTTGTTCTTTCTTCTGCTGATTTTCTGTTTGGTTGCTGTGAAAGTGCGGGAGAAATAAGGGAAAGTTTTTTTTTTATTATTATTTTTTTTTAAATATGGATATTGTTTTGGGAAGTAGTGTTTGTGGTCTGCTGAGCTTTAGAATTAAAAAAAGGGGTGTTTTTTCATTTTTCCTGAGGAGATGAAATAATTTCTGTTTGGCTGCTGAGAAAGTGCGGGAAAATGAAGCACAGTTTAGTTTTTTTATTGATATTACTTAGAGAAGTAGTAGTTGTATCCAACTGAGCTTTATAATTGAGAAAATCAATAATCTTTCAATGAAATTAGTGTTCTTTCTTGCCATGATATTGAGAGCATTTTAGTCAAGTGCTTTTTGTATGTTTTGAATTTGGGTGATTTTTCTGTTTGGTTCTTGGGAAGTATGGGGAAGTTGATTAAAGTTTGAACTTCTTTGGTCTAATTTTTGTTAATATTGATAATTTCAGCTCCAGCTATCAGAGGGTCAGGAGAATGTGGGGCAGTGTACGTAGCAGAGCCTCTTGATGCATGTTCGGACTTGACTAATAAAGTCGAAATTGTTTCGAATAAGAGCTCCCAATTCGTGTTGATTATTAGAGGAGGGTGTAGCTTTGAAGATAAAGTGAGAAAAGCGCAGAAAGCTGGGTTTGAAGCGGCCATTGTCTATGACAATGTAGATGATGGTGTCTTGGTCGCAAGTAATGACCTTTTTCCATGGCCTGTTTTACTTTATGACTTGTCAAAACCAGAAGATTGAATGAGTGCTTCTGCACTTAATATTGGGGTGTTTAAATGATACTTAATAGCAGTGGCGGAGCCACATAAAGATGAACGGGGCAGTCACCCCTGCTCAGTCCTAAAGTTTGTTGAAATGTCCCCTTTAAATGAATGAAAAGTGGTTTATTAATGAGATAATTTTGATTTGCCCCCCGCTAAAATGAAGAGTATCTAACTTTTTTTGTGTAATCAAAATTTTCCCTACTGAATCAATATTCTAGCTATGTCATTGCTTAATAGGTAGCCAGTCTGCTCGTTAGAGTATGATGCAAGTGCTGTTTGTATGATGAATTATTTGATTTAGTTAGAGATGAGCTAATTTTTTAGCTAAATGTTTTCACGTCAATCTCATTTCTTGTGACCTTTCATAAGGAAACATTTCTTTGAGTCATTAGCTATATTTTTGGACCATCATGGGTTACTGGCCTTAATGATTTACTTAGATATCATGTATGGCTATGCTTGTTTATCAAATTCTATGTTCATTTAAGATAAGATATTCTACTCAAAACAGTCACCATGGCACACTTATTTATCCTGTTACTTTTCTATTTACACCTTTGGTGGTCTGTGTTATATTCTCTGTTCTTTTTCTTTAATTTTTTATTTTATTTCTAATGACAGTTAAATATTTAATCACAAGTAAAACTCTAATTTGAATTGTGGGCAAAATTCAGTGGCAGGAAATTCAGCTGGTATTAAAATACATGCTGTGTTCGTGTCCAAAGCTTCAGGTGAAAAACTGAAAGAGTTTGCTGGCTCAAGTGACATGAAGCTGTGGTTAATCCCAAGCTTTGAAAACTCAGCATGGTCAATCATGGCAATCTCTTTTATTTCCCTTCTTGCCATGTCTGCAGTGCTGGCTACTTGCTTCTTTGTACGCAGGCATCGCATAAGACGAGAAGCTCCTCGAACATCTCGTGTCCGGGAATTTCATGGGATGAGCAGACGTTTAGTTAAAGCTATGCCAAGTCTGATATTTACAGCTGTTTTAGAGGATAATTGTACATCAAGAACATGTGCCATTTGTCTTGAGGACTATAGTGTTGGAGAGAAACTCAGAATTCTGCCATGTCGTCACAGTAAGTCTTTTGCACCATATTAAAGTTAATATTATATTTTAATTCGCACAGTAGATTTACTATATTTAAATCAATTTGGCTGGACCTTTCAGTTTTTTTTTTTTTTTGTTTTTTTAATGCATACGTACTTTTTAGTTGAGTGCAGAAATTTACTCCTCTGGTTGTTTTTTTTCCTCCATAAATTACTTTTCATTTATTTGTAGTAGTTGGTATGCAGGGATGTAGTTGATGTCTGATAATTTAATAGATTGCAGTCTTATTGGTGTGCCCAATATGTTGCAATGTTTCATACTTTTAGGCTTCAGTAACAGCAATGGTGGTTGCATTTTCTGTCATATAAACTGTATCTGTAACTTCCAAAAACTTGTGTAATTTTTTATTTACATAAATGTTGCATTTCGTTTCATGAGCATACCAAGGAACCATGCATATAATCCAGTAACTCTGAATCTCTGATACCAAATCCAAATCGAATTCAATCAAGGCAAATAGTAAGTAAATTAATTGTCATTTTCTGCAATCTATGTAAGTAAATTAATTGTCATTTTCTGCTATCTCTCTGTAATTAAATGCTTGAGATAGATTGGCCCCTGGGCACAGCTCGGCTGGCCATGAATGTGCTTGGCGCCCTCCTCCTGAGTTTGAATAATAATAGGGGGTAAGGGTTGGGTTTCTCATCCCCATCCAAACCTTCTAAAGAATTAAAAAAAAATTTGCTCGAGTAGATTAAACTATTTACATTGTGGACGCATTTTGGCATTAAACTCTAGAGGCTGCATTGCTCTGAGTTGGAGATTGAGATTCTTGTTATGAAGCAGACTGCAGAGTATATGCTATTTGGAACTCATTTCCATGCCAGTTATAATACTCTTTCGTTTGTTTGTTTGTTTTTTGTTTTTTTATAACGAATCTGGTTATAGCAATTTCTTTATTGTTCATTAGAATTTGCATGTCTAAATGTTGTCACTTGAATTTCAACAGAATTTCATGCTCTCTGTGTGGATTCTTGGCTTACATCATGGAGAACATTTTGCCCAGTTTGCAAGCGGGATGCTAGAACCAGTACGGGTGAACCCCCAGCGTCAGAGTCTACACCATTGCTTTCATCTAGTCCAGCCTCATCTTCTGTACTTTCATCTGTAAGATCTTCACTAGCATCATCTTCAGCCTTACATATACCCCCTTCAATGTCGCGGTCAAGTTCTATCTCTCACATTCACTCTGTTGCTTCTACTCCTTATATTCCACAATCTCTTAGGTCCTACCATCAATCTCCTCCCATAAATGTTAGCCGAAGTTCTCTAGATCTCAGACACGCATCTTCCCAAAGGTCTCATGGTTCTTACATGGTATCATCTCACTCCCTGGGTTACCCATCCATATCCCCCCTTAACTCAAGATACATGTCTCCATATCTTCCAGGCCCAAGTAATGCATCACCAAGTGTAGTCGGTTCTTCCAGTCATCAGCCACATCCACTACATTATAGTGAATCGGCCACAAGTTTCTCCCCTTTTGCCTCTGCTCAATCTCTTCCCGATTGTTAATGCAAAGTTTGATATGTTATAGAGAGCAGTTGAGTAGATACCAGTATACCACTATAACTCAGAGGGATGTAAACCGATATATTTTTCAAATCCTTTTTCTACCCCTGCTTCACATCTTACCGCATCATGTCATCTTCAGGTTCTATCTGATGCTATTTGTTTGCTTGCCGTCTTATTCCATGTTAGGGTATGCTGCCACCTGACTGTACATTGTAGCATAAGAATGTGGTTTGTTTCAGTTCAAAAGTGATTGCTGTGATTCTCGAAGTTTGAGGTTTTGAGTGTACAAGTATGATGCTGTGATTTGTTGACAATGATGTTTTGATGATCTTAATTGGTGAGTACAGTGAAAACTAACCATTGAACTTTTTGGATTTGGCTGTTGGAGAAACTCCTGTGCTTAATTAATGTTTATATTACTTTTCGGATTTCCATTCCATTGATTCTGGTATTTTTCATTACTACGAGTTTGTGTATTGCTTTGGCAAATACGCAGCTCCAAAAACTGATAAAGGTGGCATTAGTGAATATTTGTTGCTTTGCTGATTTCAAAATTCATGTCTATGAAAAATGAAAATGTTGAATGTTTGATACGATTGTTTCTAGAAATGATATCCGGAAAATGGATACCACATTTTTTAACTATTTCGTGAGGAAAGGTATAATAACATCTGGGACCCTAATTTGTGGTGAAATCACAAACAAGAATATTCATTTTCTTTTGAATTGGATTACACTGGAAATCTGTTAATAAAACTGCAGCAGCTCAGCTATTAATACCCAGATGCTAAATACTTGGTTAGTTTTGCCACAGTCGGCGAAACAAAGTAGTATGAGGTTGCTGCAATTCAAAAGTTTGATGTTAAACGACAAAAATTTATCAGAAAGATCAGGGGTGAGCAACAGTTTTAGATATACTCAACCGTTTGGAATCAAATTGAAAATCCGATTTCAAAATCAGAACCGTTTGTTTTAAGATAGGTTCCGATTCCTAATAGTTTGGGATATATTTTTTCTTGGTAGGTTATGTTTCTTCAATATTTGGAATCAGAATCAGATCATGTAATCGAATTAATAGAATCAAAAATATCTAACTGGAATTTTTTGGAAATGCCAAGGTTTTAATTGCCATTTTCTTCCACTAGTTACTGTCTTAATTTAATGGAAAATCATTGCCATCTCATTTCTATTGTCGATTCTAGTTCAGTGAGAACTACTCATATGACTATTATTAGCCTTGGGAAATAAAATGCTGCGCATGTGAGTGCAGTTTTAAATGCAATAAGAGAGCTCGGTTAACAATTTGGCACACCGAAGGGGTTGACTAACAGTGAAGTTATGTAATAAATATTTTTATTTTTGTTATTTCTGTTTCGACACATTTATGCCTATTGAATACGTTACACAGAATTGGATTAACACTTCTTTTTCATTTTTTTTTTTTTTTTTTTTTTTGACGAAACCCTGTCATCAAACCACCACTTCCGGACTTGAGCGGAATATGTAAAATTTCTGACTGTCTCATGCTCTTACAAGAAATGCACTCCTTGGATTCGAACCCAAGATCTGAAGGGCAGATCCTGAACCCTACACTACCAAGTCACGCCCCTTGGGGACTTGGATTAACACGATTATTCAATTCGAATAATATTAATGTTGTTATTTTTATTGTCAAAATATGGTAATCCAAAATCAAACCGGAATTGAGGATACTCTATTTAATAAGGTAGGTTTAGGTTTTAAAATTTTAGAATCAAACTTTAGGATATGTTTCGGTTTTATTTGGAATCGGATCTGAAATCGATTTTATTCACCCCCAAGTAAGATACATTGATCGATCAGAGAGGTAGTCATGGGATAGTCAACTCGGACAGTTAGATGGGATCAAAAATTAGGATCCTAAATCTAAAACAATTGTAGTGTTTAAGTATAAAATATGACTTTTATAAAAATTTAGAACAACTGAGGGTCACCATTGCTGATCACAAAAGTCTGGTCTGATAAAAAGACTTTCTCCTTAAATTGGTCATGGTTCATTCATCTTCTAAGCATTCCAAATCTAAGAGACCACGTCAATAGAGAGCTTAAAAACCATGCAATGACATGATTAATAAATTCCCATTAAATTTTAAGAGAGATTAATGCGATCTAGACCATAAGACTAACCATTCATGATCCTTTATATGTTCCACATAATCCTATTGATAAGTGCATGAAAGTGTACTTTGAACATCGTTAACTCGGTTTAATTATCATGTATTTAATCTTAATTAGAGTTTATCTTGTGCTTTGTTATTAGGAGCAATGTAATATGAAGTTTGGAGCAATTACGTGTGTTTCGGGACCTTACAGATGCATCGGAAGCACGCAGAAAGAGTTGAAACGAAGAAAGCACAAAACCAGAAAATAAGCCACGTGTCGCGACGCGCCATCATTGGCGTCGCGACGCGCCCCAGAATCTGCAACACATACAAAATCCAGCAGGTTTGGCGCCGCGACGCCCTAGAACAGTCCCGAAAGCTTATTTTGGTCGTGTTTTACGCATATATGGACTCCAGGGCTTCCCTATATAAACCCAACTTCGTCC